>OZ020181.1:42418265-42707559 GCA_963971135.1 Stenus bimaculatus
CCCAGTCGAGAAGTACTTGTCAAGTGGCGTGGATACCCGGACAAATTTAATTCTTGGGTTAAGGCTAGTGAAATTTTAGAAATATAATGTCGGACTTTTATGTTACTTTATTAAGTAACAGCTCCATGACCTACTTTCCCGATAATAAAACGTCACATTTTTATACTCAACTACCGAAAAGTATTCATTTAGAAGGCGAATGGTCTGTAGCACTCGTCGAGTTACAATTTCCTTGCTCTATCTTCAATATAAATGAAAAAAACAACATTGTATATGTCGAATCTAAGGGGCAATTTTGGGAAAAGGACTACATAACACCAGGAGACTACACCGATGTTAACCAAATATTATTGAAATTCAATTCATTGAAATTACTGATTAAGCATTCTATAGCCTTAGAATTAGATCCTATAAATAAAATAAAAATCACCTGTAAATCGCGAGATGTTAGAGAAATAACAATGTCACCAAAATTAGCAATGATTATAGGTTCGGAACCTAAAATAAATTTACTAAATAGCAGAATAAGTAGACCTTATAATTTACTAGCCGGTATCCCAGATTTAATATTTATTTACACCGATGTCATGGAGCCACAGATTGTTGGTGATGTGCAATCCAAGCTTTTAAGAGTAGCTAGTATAAATAAAAGCACCTACGGTTATGGTTATCAACAAACAATTACATACAGTCACCCCCATTACGTTAAAGTTTTACGTCGCGAGTTTGAGAATATAGAGGTATCTATAAGAACGGATACAGGTGAATTGGTGCCATTTCAATTCGGAACGTCGTGCTTAAAACTACATTTAAAAAAACTGGTGTCTTAGAAAAAATTAAAATATGAAGAATTGTCCGTATCATCATTATTACACAAGTCAGGCTGGTACAGGAATCGGTACCATTTATAAAGGAGCCTCATACCAGAAAGGACACGGGATTGGCAGTTTCCTTGGTGGTTTATTTAGAACGATATTACCCTTATTAAAAGGGGGTCTACAAACATTTGGAAAAGAGGTTCTAAAAACGGGGTCGAGCATTTTATCAGATATAAAGAATGATGTGTCACCAAAATAGTCTATCAAAAATCGAATTATTGAAGGAGGGAAAAATTTAAAAAGAAAAGCTGAAGATAAAATTAATAGAATGGTGGGGTCCGGGTCTGTTAGAAAACGCCGTAAAATATCAACACAAAATAAAAAAACGTGTTAGTAAGAAACGTTGTGCGAACGGTGCAAGACGTCATTTAAAAAAGAAGCAAACTTCTGATATTTTCGATTAATAATCTGAAAAAATTAAAAATGTCTTTCCTACATACTCAATCATGTGAATGTATTAAATCTGAATTGGATTTATTTGCCTTACCAGCTACGCAAACAAGCATTGAACAGGGTCAGTGGATAGATTATAAACCGTTATCATCTTTATCTGAAGATTCACCTATAGAATTTATAGTACCAGGTCGTGGTGATGAATACCTTGATTTATCACAAACCTTGTTATATTTAAAAGTAAAAGTTGTAAAAAATGATGGAACTGCTTTGGGTGCTGACGATAAAGTAGGTTGCGTGAATAACTTATTACACTCACTATTTAGTCAAGTAGATGTGTATTTAAATCAAAAACTGGTATCGCCTCCAAATAATACCTACGCTTACAGAGCATACCTCGAAACTTTATTAAATTATGGAGTCTCTGCTAAGTTTTCTCATTTAACGTGCGGTTTATGGTATGGTGATTCATCTGGTTGTATGGATAAAACCGATGGTACGAATCTAGGATTAGTTAAAAGATCATCTTATCTAGCTAATAGTAAAACAGTCGATTTATTGGGGCATCTCCATTGTGATATTTTTAATCAAGATAAATTTCTTTTAAATGGTGTTGAACTTAAAGTTAAACTTGTACCTTCAAGAAATTCTTTCGTACTTACGTCAGAAACTGTCAACGGTAAAGTTCAGATTGCGGATGCGTGTCTACGTGTACGTAGAGTAAAAATTAATCCTACAGTGTTGTTAGCACATCATAAGGCCTTGGATTTAAATACGGCGAAGTACCCTATAACGAGAACAGATGTTAAAGTTTTAACACTACCTCAAGGTATAAGTGGTAAAACACTTGATAACATTTATCTTGGTCAGATGCCTAAAAGAGTGATCGTAGGATTCGTATCAAATAAAGCTTTTAATGGTGACCTAAAACTAAATCCTTTTAATTTTGATAATTTTGAAATTAATTATTTAACCTTATATATGGATGGAATACAAATACCGAGTAAAGCATTACAACCTAATTTCGGAGATGAAAATTTGTTTATTTCAGCGTATCACACTCTTTTCTCTGGTACCGGTATTCATTTTTCGAACGATGGTAATAATATATCGAGGGATCAATTTAAAAAAGGACATTGTTTATTAGCTTTTGATTTAACACCCGATTTATCGGCTAGCATGTCTAATCAGTGGAATCTAATAAAACATGGATCTTTGCGTTTAGAGGTTCATTTCTCTACAAATTTAACAGAGACCATAAATTGTGTGGTATTCGCCGAATTTGACAATATTATTGAAATAGATAAAAACAGAAACGTTACGGTCGATTACGGTAGTTAAAAAATGAATACTCATCAGTTACGATTACATCTATCAAAAATTAAACCTGTTGGGTTTAAAGCGGATGTTGTTGCATCGAACAAGCTACCAAAGATGAAGTTAAAAAAACCACATCTGATAATAGTTAATACTCAACCTGCCACAGAACCCGGAGAACACTGGATTGCTTTGTACCTTAATGGTCAAGGAAATTGTGTATTTTTTGACAGCTTCGGACGACGCCCTTATATCAACCATCATATTAAATTTCTTAATAATTATAAATTTGTCTACAACAACAAACTGCTTCAAAATATTACCTCGGATGTTTGTGGAAAATATTGTTTAATATTTTTAATGTATATGGTTAATGGTGGTGATGTTAACGATTTTGTAAATTTATTTAGCAATAATCACCACCACAATGATTTATTAATAAGTAAAATGTTTAATTATTATTTTTTAAATAAAAAATGAAATTATTGTATTTAATGTAAGGTTTTTTTATAATAATAAAAACAATTGTAATTTTAAAAATGTTTTTTATTTTAAAATATTTACAAATAAAAGAAATATTCTTAACACCAGCGGTTATATTCTCGCATAAAACTCACACGTCGGGCAACGTCAAATTTAATAAATTTTGGAAATTTTAATATCAATTCACTTATAAGTGGTTGAATCCGATCATCCCCTTGCCTCAGTCCACGTAGGTAAACGGCGACGTCTTCATCCGTTGGTTCATCTCGCATCTGGTCGAAGATGTGATTACTCAGGCCCTGCAAAAATATCTCCACACATGACCAGTCGCAACGTCCTACTTTTTTAAGGTGTCCAAAAACAAACACCCCATGGATTCGAAACATAAAGTATCTAATGACTTACTCCCCAGATTAATGAAAGGTGCACGTATTTTATTATTTCTCACCGTCACCATCTGGGAGTGCACTTCCACTGTATGGTCTTCCGTCGTAAAATTTTTCTTCTTTTTTCCTCTTAAAAGTGATCGGTAGATGTTAGGTAATTTAGACATCAATGACTTAAAATCCGCTTCCCCAAACGTTGGCCCATTCATTATTTTCGGCGTGCATAATACGGCCGAGGGTGTAAATTTATTGAATGGGTCCAACCCTATTCTAATTAGTTTGGACCCACTGGGGTTAAGGGGGAAAACTTTTTCTAAAAAAAGTCGCCCCCTTTCACCCATCAACGAATCGTCAATACTTTTTTCGCCCTCGTCGCGTTCGATTGACGCCTCGATATATTCCCTCTCGATTTTTTCTATCCGGTTCCAATCTTCAGCCAATAAATTCATTGGCTCTTCATCCTCAAACGGACACTTCCTCTTGGTTGATCGCGGGTCACATTCAGGGACATCCAACAATGGCATGCTCGATCCAATCTTGAATGATGAAGAAGCCATCTCCCTGTCTTCATCGATGATGAGATTCTTATTATCCATAATGATAAAAACTATTTTCTTCAAACTATCTTCTTCGCAGTGGACAATATCTTCTTCACGGTGGACTGTCGGAATAGACTGAATTGTACCAAAATCAACCTTTATATAGTCAAATATGAGTTACGTCATGGATTAGTAAACGTACTAATCCCTTAATCGTGGTTAAACCTAACCTAAGCCTTTCAGCAACTTTCTATTTAAATTTTCAAGAATTTAAATAATATACATCGTTAGATATTGTCTAGACCTTGAAAAGGGTACTTATTGAGGTGATTTCTAAATAAAGTCACCGGATGTACTAAGTATTGATTTCTATTTTCATTTTACCTTCAATTGTCTTGTGGTTTGGTTTAAATTTTGTTTCACCAAAATGAGCCCCTTAATAAGAATTAGAGAGATTTATATAAAAGAAGGTGACCAAAAAACTTTTATGAGGCGTGATACGTCGTCTCTTAGCCCGGTTGATTTAAAAAAAAATGCGGAAGAGCTAGTGGCTAAAAAAGTGTTAATGCTGCTAAAAGAAGGTTCGAGGCTACGAAGACCCGGGGAAGTCAGGGAGCAGATTGCTCGAGAGTTACGAAGTATAAAAAGAGATGTGAGTACAGGTTGATACATTTTTTATTTTATTACATTAATATTATTTACTAATTTAGTATTATTTAAAACCTCGTTTTTATTTTTTAGCATGCAAGAAGAATCAGCGAGCTGCCGATTATACCTGTGGTAGAAGATGTGGATAGCGGTAACCAATACGCTATGCAGATGATAGCTAAATTAAATGAATGATATTTTTAAAATATGTTAAAAAATAAATTATGTTATAAATAAAAATAGGTAAATATTAAACCCGTTTGTTTTCTTTAATACTTCCTAAATATTCAATTCCTTTTTCAAGAAGTTTATTGTTATTTAACTCATTGTCGTACTAATCCCTTGAAAACCAACAATTACTTCATAGGTTTTTATAATGGCTCATAGATAAATATCAATCCCTTTTGTTTTCTTTAATACTTTCTAAATATTCAATTCCTTTTTCAAAAAGTTTATTATTATCTAACTCATTGTCGTACTAATCCCTTGAAAACCAAGAATTACTTCAAAGCTCTTTACAATCTTTCATATTCATGAGTTTAATTTTTTATAAAATGTATTTAATATTTAAAATAAATATAAAGCAAGTACTTATTTCTAAATTATTTTAGAGGTTATTTACATTTTTTGTAATTTTACATACTTTTACTTGAAAATTAAAACTCTTTTTTTTCATTAAAAGCACCTTCACATTTCATTTAATTTTTTTCAAATAATTATTTAAATTTTTAAACTTATGCAAAATATATATACTCATCCTCTACAAGATTTTGAATTTTGAAATATAAAATTTTTATAAAAATCGTAGCTTTTATTTTTATTTTTATATTATAATAATGTTGTTAAATAAAAGTAACAGCCAAAAACGAACTTTTCACTTCCAAAAATAATATTATAATAGTAATATTAATAATAATAATATTATTAATATTATAATAATTAATATTATAATAATTATTATAATAATAATAACAGACACAAATTCATCAAATAAAATTTTTATTGAACTAGATTCACATTATTTATTTCTTCAAGATTTTTCTTAGTTTTTTAAAAAAATCAAATTTCTTTTCTTAATCCCAAAATCTTATTACATCATCACAAATATTCCAGGAAGGTCAATGTCATTAATTACCTCATTAAGAGAAAGCACTTAACGACCCTCATTAAGAGAAAGCTTAACGACCCTCATTAAGAGAAAGTACTTAATGACCTCATTAGCACTAATGAGAATAAAGTGTCACTATACTACTTACAAGGAAGAGCTACAAAAAGTAAAGTACGATCCTTTGGAGAAATTTCAAATAGATAAAATAGTCGCCTCTAAAGGAAAAGGTGTTAATCGTATGCATCTCGTCAGGTGGAAAGGGTATAACGATAAATTTAATTCGTGGGTGAAGGCATCGACAATAGAAAAAATATGAAAAAAGATTTTTACATCACTTTACTAAGTAATAATTCTATGAACTATTACCCTGAGAACAAGACATCTCACTTTTATACCAAATTACCGAAGACTATTAAATTAGAAGGCGAATGACAGGTCGGACTTTCCGAAATACAAATCCCATGTTCGATATTTAGTGTAAACGAATTTCAAAACGCAATCTGGATTCAATTTAACAATAATGTTATAGAAAAGGACCATATAGTACCTGGAGACTACAGAAACATTGATGAAATAATAGATGCTATGAATTCATCAGAAATTCTTTTAAAACATAGAATAAAAGCATCTAATGGTACTGCGAACAAAATAACTATAGTATGTGCGTCAGAAGACGTAACTTCGATTACTTTTGCCCTAAAGCTATCGATGTTGTTAGGATTTGATCCTTATGCGAATGTGATTAGTGGAAAACACACATCAAGAGGCTTCAATATTCTCGGTGGGATCCCCGACCTTTTTATGGTGTATTGTGATATCATCGAACCACAGATTATATCTGACGTCCATTCAAAGCTTTTAAGAATCACTAGCCTGATAAAAAGCAATTATGGTTATGGTTATCAACAAACTGTTACTTACGATCGACCACATTATGTTGATGTGCTACGTAGAGAGTTTGAAACTATAGAGATAAATATAAGGACTGATACCGGTGATTTAGTACCATTTCAGTTTGGTACTTCGTGTCTGAAACTACACTTTAAAAAGATTTCCTAAAATGAAGTCTTGTCCTTATCATACATATTACGCATCACAGGCCGGAAATGGAATTGGCACTATTTATAAAGGTGCCAGTTTTCAGAAGGGTCATGGTATAGGGAGTTTTCTTGGGGGTCTCTTTCGGACAATCATGCCCTTAATAAGTGGCGGATTGCGAACTCTCGGAGGCGAAGTATTAAAAGCTGGGTCGAATATAATTTCCGATATTAGTCAACATAAATCGCCAAAAGAATCGTTTCGTAATAGACTAGTGGAGACAGGACAAACCTTAAAACGTAAAGCCATCGATAAACTAGAGCGTATGGTGGGGAGTGGTTTTAAAAGAAGACGTACTAATAGTAAAATTTCCAAGAAAAAACTCATTTCATCAAAAGCTCTTGTTGTGAGAGGAGCGAACCGCAAGTTAAAGCATTCTAAACAAAAAGATATTTTCGGTTAAGATGTCGCTTTTACATACTTTATCTCACGAGTGTATAAAATCTGAACTCGATTTGTTTGCCGTACCTACAACTCAAACCAGTGTGGAAAGCGGAAGCTGGATTGATTACAAACCTCTTTCATCGTTAAGTGAAGATTCGCCCATAGAATTTATTGTACCAGGAAATGGAGACGAATATTTTGATTTATCGCACACTTTGTTGCATTTGAAAGTAAAGATTGTAAAAGGAGATGGTACAGCTCTTACTGCTGCAGAAAGTGCAACCGTTAGCTGCGCTAATAATTTACTTCACACCCTTTTCACTCAGGTTGATGTATATTTAAATCAGAAACTTATTTCCCCACCAAGTAATACCTACGCCTATAGAGCCTACATAGAGACCTTACTAAATTATGGCTCGGAAGCAAAAAATACTCATCTCAGCGCTGGTTTATGGTACGATGACACTCCTGGTTCTATGAATGTGATAGGTGACGATAATAGTGGATTTTAGGCTAGAAAAGAGTTTTTTGCACTGAGTAAAAGTGTAGACCTCATCGGTCACTTGCACTGTGACATATTCAATCAGGATAAATTTCTGTTAAACGGTGTTAAATTGAAAGTTAAGTTAGCGCCTTCAAGAAATGCGTTTGTCCTATTATCAACCGTTGCAGGGGTTAAGGTTGTAATTCAGGAAGCCGGACTTCTTGTACGACGAGTAAAAATTAGTCCCACAGTTCTTTTGGCTCACGCACAAGGTTTAGAGATATCAACGGTGAAGTATCCAATTACAAGAACAGATGTAAAAGTCATCACTATACCACAAGGTGTTCAAAGTAAATCGATAGATAATATTTACTTAGGACAGATGCCTAAAAGATGTATCATTGGTTTTGTTTCCAACGTAGCAAACAATGGTACTCTAACCAGTAACCCCTTTAACTTCATACATAGCAACATAAATTATATCAGTCTTTATATAGACGGCCGTCAGGTTCCATCTAGAGCAATCACACCTGATTTTGAAAATAACGGGTTATTTGTTCAGGCATATCATACTTTATTTTCTGGAACGGGCATACATTATACAAATGAGGGAAATAATATCTCCAGATCCGATTTTAAGGATGGTTTTAGCCTAATGGCTTTTGATTTGACACCTGTCTTATCAGCCAACATGTGTAATCAGTGGAATTTGGTTAAGCAAGGATCACTTAGCCTCGAAGTTAGATTCGGCGCTAATTTACGAGAAACCTTAAATTGCATTATTTTCGGAGAGTTTGATAACCTTATTGAGATTGATAAAAACAGAAATGTCATAGTTGATTACTCGAGCTAGACCAATGAATACTCTCGAATTGCGTTATTGTTTATCCAAGTTACAAGCAAGACATCATGCAGGATACGTATGCGCGTCTAATCAACTACCCCGAATGATACGTAAACCATGCCTTATAATTGCAAACACAATGCCGTCCTGGGATTCTGGTGAACACTGGGTCGCTATCTACATCAATAAAGACAAAGAAGGCGTATATTTTGACAGTTTCGGACGTCCTCCTATAAATAACGATCATTTAATTTTCTTAAACCGCCACTGTAAAAGTGTTTTGTATAATGATAAAATTTTGCAACATGTAAATTCTGATGTATGCGGAAAATATTGTTTAGTTATTTTATTATATTTAGTTAATAATGGTAATTTAAAAGATATTCTTTCATTATTTACTGATAATTTGAAAAATAATGATTCTGTAATTAATAAGCTATTTAAACTGTATTTTTAAATTAGTATAATTATAAGTTCTATATATAAATCATGTTTTATATACAATTGATATAATAATAATAATAATAATATATTTATTTCCAAAAAAGATCTATACAGATATATGGATAAGTCAAGAAATATACAACCATACTTAATAAACTAACATAAAGGAACTTATGATATTAAGGGTGTGATGGCATGTTAAAACTATTGGGCTAATCGTTGTAATAAAGAACTTGCACTACTTTTCATAGTATTCAATGAATTCATTAACAGAGTAAAAACACCCGTTTAACAATAACTCAAAGACATTTCTTTTTTTGGATTCGAGTATTGCAGTCAAGCTGTGTGGACGTGTTTTGCGCGCTGTCTGAAATGCCCGATAAAAGTGAGAAAAAGTGCAGTTGTGGAAATTCCGCAAAAAGTGGCATACCCTGTTCTATATGTAATCTAATTTATCACAATAGTTGTGCTAAGAAAAGTACCTGTTGTGGACTAAATGTGTATAAAGACAGTGATGGAAATGGGAAATCGCCAGATGTAAACAATACTGTGCCTGCATTTGACTTCCAAATGGAAGCCTACAATAATATGAGGGACCTGGTATGTGAGCTTAAAACCAGTAATAGTCTTCTAATGTTCAAAATTAACACATTAGAAATTGAAAATATTAAATTGAGAGATGAAAATAATGCAGTAAAAATGGAAAACGAGTCATTGAAACTTAATAATAAGAGTGCAGCATGTGCTGCTGATAAATTTAAAAACATTCGACCTTCAACAAAGGATGATGTGCAAGTAAATAAACAAACAAACTCGAATGTGTTACAAGCAAACGTGATAAATAAAGTGAATTCCCAGTTAATTAAAACCAAAAAAGTTAATAGTGACATCAATAAATCTGGTAACACCAGTCCCCTAATAGTTGTTAATGCCAATCCCATTGAAAATCAAAATTCCGCTGATGAGCCCAATGCATGGCAAAATGTAGTTACCAGCAGAAGGAAAAAGCAGATTGATAAGAACACAATCAAGGGTAGTGGAGCAAGTGATGACACCTTTAAAGCAGCGGAGAAGACAGCTTGGGTTTATGTAGGCCGTGCCAGTACCAATAGTACTGCTGATGAACTTTGTAAATTTGTCACCAATAAACTAGGAAACATAAACATTACGGCAGTGATTATAAGTAATCCATCGGCTACAACCAAATCGTATAAACTTGGTATTCCCTTCAATTATTTAGATAAGGTAAATGAGGCTGAATTTTGGCCTGAAAATATAATTATCAGGCGCTTTAAGTTTTTTCGCAAACCCATATGTAAGGTATAATAAAATAAAGCAATTTCATATAATATTTTTTTTTATTTAAATAAACTACCCATTACATTTTATTACAATATTATAATATTAGACATTTGAATACATAAAATTTCTGTAATCAACACTGTTGTTAACTTTTCTTGATACCTCTTCTTTTAAAAACTTGGGAAATTTTAAAAGCATCTCACTTACAAGTTCTTCATCGCACCCGTTTTCGTTACGCATTTTCAATAACTCATTCCAGAATAACTCTTCTGATGGCTCCTCCGTTGTTTGAGACCTTACCAGTTCTATATAACGATTGATTGGATTAAAATCAATTAATCCGATTCTATTTACGATGTCGGTAAACCATGCTGCATTAATGTTGATCGCCTCAGGTGATTTTTCACCTAGACACACGGTAAATTCATCTTCTTTAAAAGATTTCACCTCGACGTAGTCTCTTTTGACCTGCAGGGAGTGCTCCGGTAATAATATAGGCCATGCTAATTCCTTACTCTTAAACGTAATTAAGGCTTCTGGTAGTGCGTTTAGGAAGTTTTTAAAACTTTCAAAAGAAAAGCGCGGTCCGTTCTCCAGTTTTTGCTTGCAAATAATGTTGTGTGCCTATCCACATATACCATGTGTGTTATTATAAACAATATGTTTATTAACATTTTTAATATTAATTTAGTATTTTGTATGTAATTTAGTTCTAAGTAATTAGTATATTTATTGCTATCATTTCCTTAATCCTTCTATGAAATGTCTACCTTCCACTTCCTTTACAACGACCTTGTTCCTGGAAGATTATCTTAAATCCCTAAATTAGGTATTTCTAGTATTAAGCAGAATTTTGTAATTGAACATATTTAATTTAAGTACCTGTGAGTTTAACCAATCAGAGAGATACTACGAACTACGAGACCATCGACTACGAGCACCCTTAAAAGGGCTGCACACGAAGAACTCATTCTCTTTCACTCATTATCAAGACACAGACACACATTTCCACTCTTTCACTCTTTCACCAAATACTCTTTCACTCATTATCAAGACACAGACACACATTTCTACTTTTTCAAGTTACCAAGTTCTAGTGAACAACATCGTCGGTTAAACCTAGTAACTGTATATTTGTAAAACCAACTGTTAGTATTTTTCTCCAAATAAACTTGTTGTATAGTAGTTAAAGTTGTTTCTTGCAAATTTAATTATTTGTCACCTTAACTACGACGCCTATCGTCCTGACCGAGTAGGTACACAACATAAAATTGGTGTCAGAAGTCGGATCTTTTTGAATTTGGAACCAAGCGTCGAGAAATTGGTCTGATCAACCGTATCGAAGTGCCCAAATCGAAAAAACCTAAGGAGAGAATATAAGAAGAGTTCTGGACTAAATTCCGTCTTCGCAAGTTGGAAGTATCACCGGACAAGAAGAGTTTCCGTGGGTAATTCCCATCCTTCAGAGTGAGTACACGTTTTTACATTTAATCAGTTTACTTGGATTCCTAACTATTTTTCCTATTCTTTTTATTCAAATTTCTGATATTTTTTTTTCTTATTAATATTGAAAGAGCAAAATCATTTTTTTATTATTAAAAAGTTCCAAAGACGAACTAAATACAAATATAATTTAAATGCCAATAAAGGTTATTATTATTTAAGAAATAGATAATTCTGGCTTCTGGGAATTTATAAACACAAGAGTTTTTAAAAAACTATTTATTTAACAGCAACGTTACGACATATAAATTATGTCTTTCTCAAGCTAAAATAATAATAATATAACATATAACATTGTAAAAAATTGAATTTTATTTCCATTTTATTAAATTACCTTAAAATCCAGATTTAAATAGTAAGTGTTTTCTAATTTTCTTGGCAAATATACTAATAAAATTGTTGTAAATAAAAATGGTTTGTAAAAAATGTAAAAAGAAGACGTATAAAATATAATTTGTCAGTAAATTATTTTTGACAAATAAATTATAATATAGTTGTTTATAAAAGCACTTTGATTTTAAAAGTGAAAAAAAAAAGAAGTATTTTTTACAAACAAATAAATAATTATAAATCTGGTATAAAGTATAAAAATAATAAAATAAAAATAAATTACAAATAAAAAATAAAAATAGTAGTATGTATATATGTATAAAAGAATATAAAAATATATATATTTAGAAAATGCTTAGATAAGATTGTGGTAGATTTTACTAAGATTTTGAATATCAGTTTTTAAATTCATATTTTCTTTATGTTTATGAATGAAAATCATTTCACTGATTAAACGTTTTTTTGTATTAATTTCTTTATCTAAAATAGAAATAGATTCAAAATTTATTTCATGTTTGGTTGAGTTAACATGTAAAGACAAACCTGTTAAATTATTATTATCACCATTTTGTAATACTCTTTTACAATCATATTTATGTTGTTAAATTCTATTACATAAATGTTGTTTAGTTTGACCAATATAAATTTTATTACAATCTTTACAGGGAATTTTATAAACTAAGTTAGATTTTACTTCATTTTTATCAAGATCTTTAAGTTTACTAAAAATGGAATTTATTGATTTTATATTATAAAATGCTAAATTAATATTATAGTTCTTAAATAATTTTTTAAGTTTAGAACTTGTCTCAGGAATATATGCACATTTATAATAAGTTAAAGATGTTCCTTTATCAATATGACTTTTTCCCCATAAAGAAATTATTAATTAAACTATTATAAATTAATTTAGGATAATTATTTTCTTTTAATAATGTAATTATTTTATTTTTATTTAATGAATGAAATTTCTTATTACTTAAATTGAAAACCCTATGTATAAGTCCTTTTATCATAGAAATTTTATGTTTGAAAGCATGATTTGAAAAATAATTTAATAAAATATTAGAAGATGTAGGTTTTCTATACCAATCTGTAATAATCTTTGTATCCTTTCTAATTAACATTGTATCCAAAAAAGGTATTTCTTTGTTAATTTCCAATTCATTATTATTATTAATATTACAAATATAATTTGAATAATTTTTTTAAGTTCCAAAGACGCACTATATAATTTTTTATCTCTATATCATAGTTCCAAAGAGAACTCAATATAATTAATAAATAATTTTTTTTTCAAAGTTCCAAAGAGAACTCAATATAATTAATAAATATTTTTTTTTCTCAAAGTTCTAAAGACGAACTGATTATTATTATTCTTTTTCAAAGTTTCAAAAACCTAATTATTATATTAAATAAAATCATTAAAGTTAAATTTTAATTAAATAAATTTCTTATTAACGAAATAATTATAATAATATTTTATAAATATAGATAAATAAAGAAAACATCGGTTTCAAATATATTCAATATTTTTTTTCATTTTATAAAATTCTTTATTAACGAGGTTTTAATTTTCATAAATAATTATCATTTCTATTGAATTTCTTTAATTCTTAAATAATCATGCCGAATACTGAAGAACAAGGGGCATTGAATGGTGCACAACGGGGGCCACTGGTAGAACCACCGGCGGGTCCAGATTGTAATTTGCAATTTTTAGCAGGTATGATTCACGAAACATTCAATGGTGATAAAAGTAAATTGCGTGATTTTATTGACTCAGTTGATAGAATGTTTGTATTAGCTAAAGATAGTCAGTTATTTCCTATGCTTCAATTAGTTAAAAGCAGAATTATAGGAAAAGCTAAAGAACTGTTAGATATTAATTATAATTTGAAAACATGGGATGATATACGCGATTTTTTTGTAGATCATTACAAAGATAGAAAATCATATGATCAATTACTCCAAGAATTAAACAATAGTAAACAAGGTACGCAAGAAAACGTAAGAAGTTATCATGCTAGGTTAGAATTAATTTGTAATAAAATAAAAACAATTTTAGATATCTCTGAACCTAATCAAGAAAGATTAGCCGGAAAACTTTCCTTTATTCAAGAAATAACCTTAAATAGATTCATTCATTATAGCCAACCAAAAATAGCTCAAATGTTACGATATGGAAATTTTAATAATCTTAAAGATGCTGTGTCTGCTGCTTTATTAGAAGAGCAAGCTCTTAAAATTGAAAATTCAAGTTATATTAATTGCGTAATTTGTGGTAAAAATAATCATTCCTCAGATAGTTGTAGATTGAACCAAAATCATAACATAAATTTTAATAAATTAAACATTCAATGTAATTTTTGTAAAAAATTTGGCCACACCATAAATGAATGTAGAATGTTGCAACGTAACAACGCACATCAAAATTTTAGGGGGCAAAATTTCAACAACGGCAATTCTAGGAATAATAACTATAGGAATAATCCTAGCAATTCCAATAATTTCAGAAATAATCATAATCAAAATTACTCTAATTTTAATCAAAATTATTCAAACAATCGATCAAACAGTAATAATAATAATTCAAATAATTTTAATAATTTCACAAATAATCGAAACAATCGATTTAATAATAATAATTTTCAAGGAAGAAGAACAAATTCTACTAATTTTAATAATAATTATAATAATGATCATCAAAATAACCAAAGATTCAATCCTAGTCACAATGGAAATAATAGAAATAATTCCAATACTGGTCATTCAAAAACTCAAAAATCAAATAATAATGGTAACATATCAGAACAGGGCGCATCTATATCGCCATCATCTAATGAAGAAAATGCCAAACAATTCCTCAGTTCATTTTTTACAACAGATAGCTTTTCGCATGTAACACATTCAAATTTTTCTAAGAACGAAGATAAAACCACTTCCCATGAATGTTCAGAAAAAATTTTGTCATATGATGAATCTAACGAAACTAAAACTAATACATTAATTAATGAAATAAAATCCAACGAAAACCTTGAAAATTTAGCTGAAAAATCAAAAATAACAAATATACCCGAAGAAACTGCGCAAAAAAACTTATCCAAACAGTTATTGAAAATTAATTTAGAAAGTTTACAATTCATCCCTCCTTCCACGGAAGTTATTAACGATGAATTCGAATCAGAAATAATTTTAAGATATTTAGATTTAAAAACTAATTTTTCTAATAATGACATTTTTCCAAATACACCAGAAGAAACAAATTTAATTAATGCAATTAACTTCAAGAAATGTAATGATAATGATACAATTTCCAATATTGAAAATGATAGTTTAGTAAATGATTCAAAATTAAATCAAATTTCTGTAGATGCTTATCAGAAAAGTTTTAATAGAAATAAAAAAATAACCTCTAATCAAATTATACCTAAAATTAAAACAAATATTAATATGATAAAAAATAAAGATTACCAAAATTTGTACATTATAAGAAATCCTAAAACTAAATATTATGCTTCATATAAAACTTTAAATCAAAATCATTTATGCAGAAATTTAAACAAACATTATCGTAATAAGACAAACGTTCAGAACCAATCAAATCTTGTACCATTAAATAATATAAATGTATCTAAAGTTAAGAAATATAAAAGTTTAAACTTGTACCAAAATCTTTATAGCAATCATAGAATTAATTTTTCAAATAACATACAAAAATTAAATGAATGGGTAAATAGACAAAATATTAATGCCAAATTTAAAGATAAGCAAACTCAAAATTCTTTTAATAGATTATCTCCAAGTATTAAAAATTTTACTACTTTCAAACATTATAAAAAGCTAAATACTCAATTTTTCATTACTTCTTTTAATTATGATAAATTATTAAGTTCTCATAATTCAGAAATAATGCATAATAATACTAAACATTTAAAAATTAAATATTATGATAGATTATTAAATTTTAACTATAAAACAAAGTATATTAACAATTCAAAGACACTTAAATATGGCATTTCAATTAAACAATTTATTTTTCAAACGTATTACAATTTTAAAGAAATACTTCTTTTATTTCAAAATAGTATCAAATTTGTAACTAATAGAAATCAGTCTCAAAATTTATTTTATTTAAAATTTAAATACCATTTGCTGCTTTACAATAAGTAAACACTCTTTCATATTTTTTCATTTTTTAGAATAAGTTCATTAGTTTATTAAGTGTATATATTATGTATAAAGTATTTTTTTTTAATTTTTTGCATACTCTTTTAAATTATTTTCGAAAAAAAAATATTTGCAAATGTACATACAATTAGTAATCCTCACCTAACCTAATTAAAATTTTATTTTTATTTTCAATCCTTTCTTTACCATTTTCCTTTTTAAATTACCAAGTTGATTAATTGTATAAAAATTTGTACCACATTTCATCAATCAATTTGAAGAAGAATGAAGATATTTATGTACCTTTTTTTACCATCGAATACAATACTCAATGATTCAGAATTTTATCAATATTAAATGGAACACTAATTGTACAATGTCCAACATTACAAGAAAACCAGCCACAACTTTAATGAAAACTTCCATAAGAAAATTCAAGAACTTCTTCAACTAGACTTTACATTACTTCAACTTTATAAAGTCATCCATCATAGGACCGCTGACTTTATTTTTAACGAGGGAGGTGTTGTGTGCCCATCCACATATACCATGTGTGTTATTATAAACAATATGTTTATTAACATTTTTAATATTAATTTAGTATTTTGTATGTAATTTAGTTCTAAGTAATTTGTATATTTATTGCTATCATTTCCTTAATCCTTCTATGAAATGTCTACCTTCCACTTCCTTTACAACGACCTTGTTCCTGGAAGATTATCTTAAATCCCTAAATTAGGTATTTCTAGTATTAAGCAGAATTTTGTAATTGAACATATTTAATTTAAGTACCTGTGAGTTTATCCAATCAGAGAGATACTACGAACTACGAGACCATCGACTACGAGCACCCTTAAAAGGGCTGCACACGAAGAACTCATTCTCTTTCACTCATTATCAAGACACAGACACACATTTCCACTCTTTCACTCTTTCACCAAATACTCTTTCACTCATTATCAAGACACAGACACACATTTCTACTTTTTCAAGTTACCAAGTTCTAGTGAACAACATCGTCGGTTAAATCTAGTAACTGTATATTTGTAAAACCAACTGTTAGTATTTTTCTCCAAATAAACTTGTTGTATAGTAGTTAAAGTTGTTTCTTGCAAATTTAATTATTTGTCACCTTAACTACGACGCCTATCGTCCTGACCGAGTAGGTACACAACAATAATCACGGTCACTTTAAATTCCGAGTAAGGATCCAGACCGAACCTTATCATCTTACTTCCGCTAGGGTTTAAAGGTAGTTGTATTTCCCTAAGCAACCTCTTCTTCTCACCCCAATTATTAGTCTTGTCATCTATGGCACCTGGAATCTTCTTTCCACCGTTAAAGTTATTGTATGCGTTGGGCACATCCCAGTTCTCTTCACCAATCACCAAACAGTTATTAAAAAGAGTTTTAATATTTGCATCATCGTTGTACGGAGCATAATTTTTAAATCTAGCTTGCTTCCCCATCTTCAAAGGTTTATTACACCTGGTGGACTTCTTTGACATTTTTGAGTTCGACATCGTCTTCGAGGAACAATTTTTGATCTGCACTGATGGTTACCGTTTAGGCACCAACATTTATATTGCCTTATTATCTGACGTCATCACAAAAAACACCTGTGTTGCACGTGCAATCAAGAAAATTCAAGATAAAACATGTCGCGAGTCAAAAGTACACCTGCAGACAGAGAAGGTCATAAATCTGACGTCATCATAAAAGAACACCTGTGCTGCACGTGCAATCAAGAAAATACAAGTTAAATCATGTCGAAACATGTCGCGAATCAAAAAGGACACCTGCATTAGAGACAGTGAAGGTCATAAACCAAAATTCTTTAAAAAGACATATGGGCGGCGTCAACAAAGTCATAAATCAAATTCCGAAAACAAACGACTACCTGCGTTGCAAGAAAAAAGGAGCATGTGAGTGAGAAAGAGAGAAATGAACACCTGCAGTAGAAAGAGACAGGAAAGGTCATAAATCAATCACCTGTCAACGAAAAAGTATCCCCAATACTACTTTGAGACAAATGAATAATTTAAAAACTAAAAGCTTTCAAATAAAAGTTGTTTGGTTTAAAAGGGGAAAAACCATAGTGCAAGTTATTTATTGGTTAAAGGTCATCTTTGTGTTAATTTCAATGTAAACCAAGTTTTTTTAAATGAAAACCAGAGTGAAAACCTATAATTTTTTTGGCAATATTAAAATTAACTCAAAAAAAACAAAAAACTTTTACATAAATCATTTTTTTGACACATTCTAAATTTTAAGAAAAAAAAATTTTTTTTGACGCTTGACGATAAAATTAGTATGTTCTTTATTTTCCCCCATTTAAAACTAACAATTTTTATTCGACACATTTTTTTCAAAACCATTTTTTTTTTGAATCTGAATCCAGTAAAAAAAGAATAAATTATTGTCTAAAGCATTTTTCTTGTTAGCCTTTAGTTTAAGCACAATTTGTGTCTTAAGTTTTTCTACTTTTGGGCTTATTCCTTACATTTGCTAATATCTGGTTGAATATATTTTTATTGTTATTTATTACAATATTAAAAATGTAATTACAAGAAGAAAAAGTCCCAAAATTGCTCATGATTTTTTTTAATTATTTGGGAGGTGGTCGCGAATTTTGGAACTTTTTCTTCTTGTAATTTCATATTTAATATTGTAATAAATAACAATAAAAAAATGTATTCAACCAGATATTCGCAAATGTAAGGAATAAGCCTAAAAGTAGAAAAACTTAAGACACAAATTGTGCTAAAACTAAGGGCTAAAAAGAAAAATGCTTTAGACAATAATTATTTTTTTTTGCTGGATTCTGATTCATATAAAAAAGTATGGGTTAAAACTGAGTTAGAGTTACAATGACCATGTAGAAGTCCCGCAGGTGAAAACTAACTATTCTCATTCTGTGGCCCATTTAAGACCAAATAATTTTTATTTGAAACATTTTTTTTTCTAAAACTCTTACTTTTGGAGATATTTCGACAATTCGCTTTATCTCGACCAACCTGTATACAGGGTGTCCCTAAAAGGTCTGTACAAAATGATACCACATACTCCTGAGATAAAAATAAGACGATTTAACCAAAAGTGCTTCGTTAAAGTCTACAGACCTTAAAGTTTTTAAAACTATTTTGTATTTTTAAAATTACTAAAAATTGGCTCATACGATCATAACATAATTTGGTAAGTGGCTATGTAATGGAAAAAACGATTTCTAGACGATTTGTTTTTACTTTTTCACGTTATGTAAGTGGTCAAAACTAGGTCATCGACATCCTAAATTTCTTCTAACTTTTTAATGGCCGAATAAAATTTTATAAAATTTTACTTGTAGCTAAATAGCGTAATTATAAACTTTTTTTGTCTTTTACAAAAGTTTTCTATCTCCTTTATTTTAGGCAGAAAAAAAATATTTCCATGTGGTACATAAAAGGTCTGCACAAATTTATTCAGTATATTCTTAGGTTATGCACCACATGTAAATATTTTTTCTGCCTAAACTAAAAGAGTTAGAAAAATTGTATAAGAGACAAAAAAAGTTTATAATTACACTGTTTAGGTACAAGAAAGTTTTATGAATTTTTATTCAGCCATTAAAAAGTTACAAGAAAATTTGCGTGTCGATGACCTATTTTTGAACACTTCCATAACGTGAAAAAGTAAAAACAAATTGTCTAAAATTATCTTTTTTCATTACATATCCAAATACCAAATTTTGTTATGATCGTATGAACCAATTTTTAGTAATTTAAAAAAAAAACAAAATAGTTTTAAGAACTTTATTGGTCTGTAGCGCCTTAACTAAGAACTTTTGGATAGAGATAAGTTTGGTTAAATCGTCTTATTTTGGTCTCGGGAGTATGTGGTATTGTTTTGTACAGACCTTTCAGGGACACCATGTATATTTTAACTGCCTACTTAAACTTTATTAAAATTCCTTTAGTAATAACGAAATCTAGCTTATAAAATATGCTTTTTTTCAGTTTTACTCCAAGAAATATATATAAAATATGCAGGGCGGGGAAAATTTAGCATTTTTATTTGTTATTAATATGACCCTAATTCAGTGATAAAATTGTGTTTAAGCAAATAACACAGTTTAAATATTATTAAAATTAATTTCTCGAAAACTGCCGAATGAATATCATAACTTACAATTTATTTTACCTATTTAAATTATACAGAGGGGTGCACAAAATACGGTCAACGATGTAGCTTCGTTATTTCTTATCCGATTTTCATGTCATATGTCAAATTAAATGGTTTGAAGAATACTACTATCAGATAAAAAAAGATTAATTCTATTTTTGAAAACATCAGAGGAGGAAGCAACTTTTCTTTTTCAAATGGCAACATTTTTTTTCGATTGAAAAAAATCATTAACAAAAATAATCTAAACCAATTATACCAATAATTTTTTTTTTAATTTTTTTTTATTTCTTATTTTTGTGTTTGAGTTTTCAGTTTTTTATTTTTTTAAATTTTGTTTTTACTTTATTATTAATAATTTTTAATTTATTAATAATTAATAATAAATTAAAAAAGGAAATTTAAAAAAATTAAAAACTCAAAACTCAAATACAAAAAAAAAACAATTGAATTAAATTTAAAAAAATTAATAATAATAAAAAAATAGGAAAAAAAAATTTACAAAAATTAATTGAAAAAAAAATTATTGGTATAATTGGATTAGATTATTTTTGTTAATGATTTCTCTCAATCGAAAAAAATATGTTGCCATTTGAAAAAGAAAAGTGCCTCCTCCTCCTCTGATGTTTTCAAAAATAAAATTAATCTATTATTATCTGATAGTAGTGTTCTTTAAACCATTTAATTTGACATATCACTTATTAAAATCGTATAAGAAATAACGAAGCTACATCGTTGGCCGTTTTTTGTGCACCCCTCGGTATAATTTAAATAGGTAAAATAAATTGTAATTTATGATATTCATTCGGCAGTTTTCGAGAATTTAATAATAACGTTTAAACTACGTTTTTTGCTTAAACACAATTTTATCACTGAATTATTGAATCATTAATATCAAATAAAAAGGCTACAAGTAATTGTTTTAAAAGTTTCAATATCATGCTATTTTCTAACACACGAGAAACATAATCGTGTTATACATTTGATAGTAATTGTAATTCTAAAGAAAATCTTTTAACGCATCGATAACCGAAACAATTATTGGATCGAGTTTGTACACAAGTAAAATCCAAAGTACCTAACTTACTAGCTTCAATACAAATCAACTTTATTATCGCTTTTGCCTAACTCTAGTTTAAAATCCTAAACTTTATAGGTTCAAGCGGGATACAAATTCACCCCAAGGTAATATTTTTCTCCATATTTTTTTGTAGAATTTTTTTTAGTACCGACAATTTTAATAGCTTCTTGTTATTGTATTTTACATAATCTGGTAGAATATTAACATCACTCGAACTATATTTGTCGATAAAAAAAATATAAATTGAGTGGGGGTACACATACACCCCTGTCGTTGTTTCCACTAACCCAGATTAAAATATCAGAAAATACGGAAAACATTGGCTTAGTTGAAAAAAAAATGTCTGTGTGGAGCACTCGATGGCTCGACTATAATTTAGCTGTTCAGTGCCAAAAGCTTGCCGAAGAAATTTCGCATGAATTTCTAAAAAAGGTTAATTTTGCCTGATTTTTTTTTGTAAACCGCAGAAAAATCAATGTATTTTATTTATATAAAATAAAGTAAATAAAAAAGTGGTACATAAAAATTTATTTTTTCATACCAAATTACATGTGAGGTGCAAGTAACCCCCGGTCGGACAGATGTGCTATTTTTTGAGCTCGGACCTATAAGGGTTAATAATAAAATAAAATTTTCCCGGCCCTGCATATTTTAAATGAAATAAAATAACTTTTTGTTGTACGATTTCCTTTAAAATTTTTACTTCACAGGGACAAAAATTGCAAAAAATTATAGCCTGAAGATTCTACATTGCACCCCAAAAAGAAAATTAAAAAACTCTTTCAAAGAAAAGTTTTTATGATCAAAAACACAAGAGCCTACCGAATACACCGGCTATCCTCTTAATGAATTTCTTTATTTCCGATTTCTTAATTCAAAAATTGAAAGTGCCTATACATCCTACATAAAGTTCTTTTTTAAAAAAATGGGTACTTTTATGTTATTTACCAGGTATTCCTAAATTTGAGTGAAGAATAGTTTAATAGTACATCAACACAAGACACAAAAATCAAAAATACAAACAATCTTAAATAACACCAATTTAAATAAAAACCGGATTAAATACAATTGGGTCGTTCAGGTCTTGAAATGAGCGGGTTGGAATGCTTCGACATGTTACTCTTTTACTCTAACAGTGCTACCAACCAACAAACCTAACGGGGTAAAAATAACTAACTTATAGATTTTTATTTATTGCATTTTTTCAATTTTAAACATTTTAAATATTATTTAAAAAAATAAGGAATAAAAATATAATATACCACAATTTTTATTTAAAAGTATAAGAAGTTTAATTATTTTGTCAAACGAATTTGATTTCTATGACATTTGTTTGTATATATAACCTATAAATTAAATTTTTAAATGCTAACTGGAATGTTGTAGAACTTTATGTTTTATGTTGTATCTTTATTAATCTGTTAGCGAATTATCTAGGAGCCCAAAATGAAGTGCTATTATAAAAATTGCAAAAACGACACCCGCGTAAAATCTTGTTTAAAATCAATTAAATTTAAACCATTTCCAAAACCAAAAACAAATGTGGTAAAATTCCTTCAATGGTTTAATTTATGTGGAAATAAACGTCTTTCACTAGATAAAATCAATAAACATATATATATATTTGTTCCGAACATTTTAAAGAGGAATCCGAAGACTTCCCTGTTTCTTTTGATAGTGAATTTTATTCTGAGATGCAAGGTGTAGAAGTTCAAGAGCTTTAATAACAATAACAACCCTCTTACTTTAAGATCGGGAAATTTTACGCGCTCACCTAACTTCAATAGATATTATAGTAAAATATAAGTTTTTTGTAACCAAATTTTGTATCCATTTCTAGAAATACAAATTCTTTTAAATAAATATATTTAAAAAAATAATTTAAAAAAATTCGATTGCAAATTTTTTTTTGCATCATTTCTTAAAAGCAAAATTTAAAAATATACATTTTAGATGATTTGAAATGTTTTATAATATCACTCTAAAAAAGAATTTTTTTTAAATTTTCAGTTTTTTTGGTATATACTATTGAAGTCCGTTTTAAACGGGGAATTTAAATTGAGCGCACTTACAAATTACCGGCTGCTACAGAGCGAACGCTTGCTAGTGATTTTATAGTTCAGCGATAATGAAACAGATGACTCGCGCCTAAAATCCAAACAATGCTCCAAGGCTAATCTACCACGTTCTTATTTGTTTATCGTTATCAAATAAATACGTGAATTTATAATCATCGTTCCGTGTAGGGACTCGAAATCTTGCAGTGTGCTTTGCTATTCTCTAAGTTTTAGCATGGTTTTAGTAATTACTTAATAAATAATTAGTGATCGTAGAAAAGAAAATAAGAGAATACCTTCTAAATAAATTTTAAATGTTTTTAATTACATATTTATTTTAAACCATAAATAATTTTAAAACATTTCTCGTCTTTTTAGACCAGATTTACCCCTAGCGGGAAAGTCTTGTGGTAGATTTCTTCCATTGTATAGGTTTTTTGGGATGCTGAATCCGAATTTTAGGTTTGCCAACAAAATTTCATAACGCAACATTGAAAAAATAATGCTAAAAAGGTAAAAAATCTCATTTTTGTCAGTTTTATTCTTATTACTCAGAAACTAGCAACTTTTCCTAAAAAACCTCTCAACTCAAAATTAAAGTGCATAAAATGTACTACACATTTCATTATTTAGATATTTTCGCCGATGTGCCGTTCGAGCTCAAGCGCTAGTTAAAAATCGGCGTATTTTGTTTTTTGTGTATACTAGGACGATAAGGAAAGGGGTGTTAGTTTTTAGTTTTATCGGTAGAACTGAAATTTTGTGGTTGGATGGAAGAGAAAATTCTAAGATTAAACGTATTAATAATTTTTTTCCTGCTATTCCCCGAAAAAAGTGGTTCAACCCCTAACGCAAAATCACTTACACCCCCTAAATGTTCGAAGTTCTCCCAGAATCGCACCAGATTTTAGTATTTTATGTGGGACCAAATTCTTAATACGTGTGAATTAAGCATTTCTAAATATTAAGCTAAGAAAATAATAAGGGGTCGTTTTGTGTAGATCATTTCGGAATATTTCTCACGCTCCCAGGGTGAGAACGCGTTTTTATTACTTTTTAAAGAAAAATTTAAGTATCGTCAAGTTAAGGGATTTGTTGTTCTAATCCACATATGTTAACTATAATATTTGTATTTTATTGAGTCTAGACATCGGTTGAGGGGGTGCCCTTGTATGCGTTACAAGGGATGTTCTCACGCGTTGTTTACACAATGATTTAAAATCATTTTGTTTAGTTAAAATATGAATTAAAAATTTAAACAAAACGACTTTGATAATATTGTAATTTTATTTTTAATTTACTTAAATTTATGGAGTTAATATTTCTATAT
This sequence comes from Stenus bimaculatus, assembly GCA_963971135.1. NCBI lineage: Eukaryota > Metazoa > Arthropoda > Insecta > Coleoptera > Staphylinidae > Stenus > Stenus bimaculatus. Next base: position 42,443,206 of record OZ020181.1, read on the forward strand.
GTATATTGGTTAAAACCCCTGTTGGAAGGTTTTATAATTAAAATTGGTAATACAATTAATTGTATTTGTAATTTCAGTAAACTAAACTAGTAATATTGGTTTATTTTGTTTTTGTAGGTATTTTTAGTAATTTCAGATAAAGCTCAGAAGTCAGAAATACATTATTACAAAGAACTTAAGTAAATTCGCGCGTAGGGTTAGATCATAGGCAACCCCCTTTTCTAGTTTAGTTCCAGGGTAAAAGTGGTATGCTCGTGTGTAGAGGGCGTCTTAAGTCAAGAGACTTAGCGCCATGTTTAAACCACCCCCTGACTAAGCTATAAAAGGGAATGTTCTTTAATTTTAATTCAATTCACGCCGTGATTTTAACACGTTGTTAAGTCATAATGTAGTTTTGTTTTATTTTGTTGTTCTTAAGAACCTTCTTAATTACCTTAAGGTAATAATTTGTTTCTGACCGTTTTTATTTTCAATTCATTTTTTTTTGTAGTTTTTTTTTTATATTTTACTCATTATTTTAATTATATTTTTTTTTTTTGTTATTTTTAATTGAATAAATAATTTTTATTGTTCAATTTATTTGATTTTATTTTCAAGCTTCGAATTTCATATTCTAATTTTTTTTTATTGTAACTATAAGAAACAAATTACCTTAGAACAGTTTAATTGGTTTAAATAAGTGTCACCCTTCAACTCTGCAGGGGAAATAAGGTAGGTGAAGTTTTTTTTTATTTACTAAATAAAAGCAAGAAAAATACAAATTCTCAGCATTGGACGTTTAATATTATAAAAGGGTCTTTAAAATTCTATTTATTAAAATTTTTAGTTATTTGTGACGTTAACCCAACCATTTAAAAAAGAACCCATTAAAATTAATAATTTTATTCGCTGCCTTTAATCTTTTCGTAATTTCTATTTTTTTATTTTAATCATCTAGACCCAGGGTTAGCTGAGGGGTTAACGTAGTATTCACATTGGCGCAGTCGGTAGGATAGTCTTTTTCTTGTTTTATTTAGTTGAGTTTGATTTGATTTGGACGGGTTAAGGCGGGTGTGAATTCCTTAATTTTCTTTTATTCTAAGAAAATTAAGTATATTATAAGTTTGGTTTGGCAAGATATTATGGAATTTTATCAATTTTATGCAATTTCAATTTCGGCTTAGCTTCAACTTCCAATAATATCTTGTTTTTTTTATTTTTTTAAGCGACTGGACCTTTTATAATTTATAAGGAAAGTTTTAAATATAATATTATTTTTATCTGCGCTTTGGTTACTCTGTTGGTGAATATATATATATATATATATATATATATATATTTTCTCTTTCTAGATTATAGCTAATTGATTTGGTTTAATACACTGTAAGATTTTAAGTTTTTATTTTTTTTTATTTTTGAATCATAATAGTTTTTTTTTATTGTAATTCGTCTTATTAACATTAAATTTCCCTGATATCAGATTTTATAGTTTTTGTTGTTGTGTCGCATTTATTTAAATTTTTTTTAAATTAAATATTAAAAGATGAATTTAGATCCTTCTGACTCTCAAGCGGGAGCCGCGGCAAATTTCAATTTAAATCCAACGCAAATTCATTATACACCAGTTAGTTCAGCAACTGGTACTATACCGCGAAATATTACTCACCCACCGGTTTCATTATGGCCCTCTGGAAAAGGCGAACAAATCTTTTCTACTCCAGACGCTCAAATGCAAGAACTTAAACATTATTTTGATAATTTAATGAATACTAAGCCTACTTATAACCCATATAGATTAAATTCTTCAAATGTAGCCGCAGATCATACTGCATTTAATCCTGATATGATAGAAGAATTTTCAGGTAATTCTAGAGTTGAAATATTTCTTGAGGAAGTTCAAATGTTTATTGATGGTGCTGGTTGGAACCAAGCACAAGCCTTTAATATAGTCCGAATGAAATTGAAGGGAAAGGTTCGTACTTATTTTTATGAAACTCCGTCAGATAGGAAACCCAAAAATTATACAGAACTTAAACAGTGGTTATTAGATAATTTTGGAACTAAAGTAGAAAGTCATTCAGATAAAGATTTAGATAAAATGTTTAGGAAGAAAGATGAAAAGCTTTCTGAGTTTAGTATGAGATTAGAATCAGTTGCTTCCAAGATTTATCCAGCAATGGTAGCAGGAAAGGTTGTTGAGCACAATACAATTATTAGAAGTAATCTAGTATTTAAACAGTTTCTTGACGGTATAGATACTCGTATTTGTAACGAAATAATGAGGAAGAGAAATCAATTTTTTAGTGTTCAGGAGGCTCTTCCTTATGCCGAGGAATGTGAAGCAATGTTTAACCGTATGGTAAAAGAGACAAGAGCGGACATGTCCAGAAAAGCCCATATTAATCAACTTTCAGTAAAATCTAAACCAGCAAATAAATCATTTAATCCTAATTTCAGAAATAATACATTTGTTAAAAAAAAATCTGGTCAGCTTATTAAAGAAAAGTATCCTCATATGATAGGTAGATGTTGGAACTGTGGTGATAAAAAACATGTTAGTTATGAATGTCCTAAAGCTAAACAAACCATATGCTTTCAATGTCTAAAACATGGACATGTTGTTCAGAAATGTCCTTTAAACTCGAAAACTATCTCGTCAAGAGTCCCGACAGAGACAGCTTAATTAATAATATCACTGAGGACTTTCAAATTAATCAAAATATTTCATCCTGTATTGTAGTCTTCAATATTTTTAATAAATTTTATTCATTTTTAATTGATACAGGAGCCGCTATTTCCATACTTAAAGCAAGCATTGTTTCACATCTCGGTTTATTCACTTTAGAAAATTCAAATTTTCAGTTATATGATGTTTCCGGTAATGAAATTGATTGTTTGGGAGTAGTAGAATTGCCAATAAGTATAGAAAATAAAGTAATATTTCACAATTTTTTTATTTGTAAGGATGATTTAGTTAGTATTCCGACAGATGGAATAATAGGTTTGGACTTCTTACAAGATTATAATGTTAGTATAGATTTTAGAAATATGTTTTTGAAAGTTCATGATAGGGAGATCCAAATTATCGCCAAAAATAGGACGTCCAAAGGTAATAGTAATACTTACTGTCTACAATGTGTTGGTAGATCCTCAAGTACAAATGATGTTAAACATAAGGTAGTAGCTACACCTTTATCACATTCCTGTTTGACTCGGGTCAATGTGATACGTTTGGTTGAGAATCTTTCAATACCTGGCCATGCGTGGGTAATTTGCTTGGGTAAATTAAGTGGCCAGTTGTCAGAGGGAAAAATTTTAGAAGTACAACCGTTAGAAAGTATTAGTCAGTTAAATTGGGTCTTAGTGCCAAGTATCTCTAAAATTTTTCCAGGGAACCTAGTACATTTAATTTTAGTTAATGTCGGACTACACCCAGTCCAGGTTCCCACTGGTAGATCAGTAGGGCAAGTAGTAGATAATTTGGAATCATGTAATTTTCACGTAATAACTCGGGAACTCTCGAGTTTAGTAGTTCGATTACAATGAGAAGTGAATTAGCCCACGGTGTAAGTAATAAGGTAATCGAAAATGTAAATAAGACTGATAACGAAAAATGTAATAAATTTTTAGTAGGTTATAGCGACTAAAGATATCCAGAAATAAAGCAATTCAGCAACAAGAAGTTAGCACCGAACGTATACATAAACATTTTAATAAGTTTGCTAAGGATTGTTCGTTATCAGTAGGAAATAAAGTTTTATTAAGAAGTTCGGGGAAGTCCAAACTAAGTAATAAGTTTATTGGTCCTTACAGAATTTTAGAAATAGATGGAGTTAACGCGATAATTAAAGAAATTTTGGGAAAGAAAGAATTAAAGGTTCACGTAAATAGACGTAAATAGACTCAAATTGTTTAAAGGTAATAGTTCAGAAACAGTAGTAAATATAGAATGTGAAGATGTAGAAATGAACGATTGCTCTTTTACCGTTGAACCTTTGATTCCCAATATTGACAAAGAAAATGTAAATTCAGTTGTACACGAACTTAATATCGAAAATTTAGTTTTAGATAATGATAATACTAATGGGGAAAATGTTGAAAATATAAGTTCAATCAGTAATCAAAGTGACACTCAAAGTAAAGATAGGGAAGATTTAAATGTTAATAAAACGTGTGTTGACGAAATATTGGAAAATTCCAATTCTAGGAATGGTTCAGATTCTTTTAAGGATTTAAGTACGTCTGATGTTAATTTAGATTCTTTGTCCAGTGTACAAATGAATGAAAATTCAAGTAATAATGATGATTCAAATTGTGTGGAAGATAATTCCGACGTATCTGAAACCAAATCAATTAGCGAAGAACCAATTCACAGATATTCAACACGTAGCAGAGGTCCAGTCGAGTCGTTACCTTGGATAAACAAAAGTAGGATTTAATTTTTATTTGTTTATTCAGGGTTTGTTTAGAATTTCTGAGTTTTTGTCAATTTTATTTTGAGTACATAGCTATTGTACTAAAGTCAGCATGAATTAGTTACTACAAAATCAGATAGTAATTGTCATAAACGAATTGTATACTATCGTTTTCATTTATTAAGTTGTAAGGATCTGATCTGCATCTTATTACAGCGATCTACGCCAAAATGCTGAACCAGTACGTACTATGGTTAATCGTCCTGAGTACCCTGATTGGAGTTATCCAAGCTGAGATCGTTGCGTATGACTGCAGCGACCATCAAACAGAGATGTCCAAGATCTCCTTGTTGAACACGAAGCCTTGCTTGGATCCTAGAAAACCCTCCAGAAATCAAACAGAGCGGATACAGGTTGCTCAAACGAAACAGTTTTCAGATGTCCATGTATATTCATGTTTAATAGGGGTTATGCAATTAATTCAGCATTGTGGTATGCATTCGCATCACTCTACGGTAGCAGGCGGTTTCGGCAAATATGTGTTTTACGTAAGTGCGGTACCGTGTAAACAAGCGCACGAATCGGGCCGGTTGGACTTAACTCCGTTAGGTGTAGGTGTAGTGACAGGACTTAAAATGAACGGAACTACCGAAGTGTCCACTACAATACAATACAAGTGTGAAGGTGTACGGCATACTGTAGGGAACGTTGTCTACCAAAATGTGGTAGTTTTCCGCATCAATCACCATCCGATTGACCGATTACGTAGCAGCAGTCAATATTGATAGTAATACCATTTATTTAAGAGGAGGAACTACTTGTTGTTACACGTCTAATTATTGCTTCGATGACTACACTGGCGAAAATACGTAGGATAATCTGGGTATATCGAAATGTGCCAAAGACAGCTTGGATGTCCTTTATGAAGGTTCCGCAGCAGTTATATCTTTAGGGGAAGAAGAAACTGAAAATCGATTTGTAATAGCATAGGTAATAGTCAATACAGAAGACACAGTTTTCGCTTTAAAGTTGATTAAGCGAGTGAACTTTGCGGTCAGTTAATATGGCAAACGGAGCAGTCCCGAATTCTCATCATCTTTGAAACTGTAATAGTATTCTATTATCAACTGGGTGTTCGCAATTCCAGAAATGTTAACTTAGTAACCCAATTTCTTCAGCAGTCTTCTGGTTATATCAGCAGAGTGATGGGTGAAGTCCTATACATTATAAATAGTCAAAAGTGCAGCAAAAGTTGTGAGTTATGCCGGATCAGTAGTAATCAGATTTTTTTTGCCCTAAAAAAAATTACTAAGGACCAACCCATCGCCAGGAAATATCTTCTCGCAAGTCTTTTGCAGACGTTGGCCAACAAGTATATCATAAAATTTTCCAACAAAGTACCAGCGGACATTTCAGGCACAAGTAGCGAAGCAAATAGACTCTATCCGGATATGACTCTTCAGGAAATTCGGATCCACGATATCCCACGTAACATTACTACGAACAAAGTTAACCCAGTGTAGCGCAGTGAAACAAAAACTTAAGTATTTTTTTAACGCGCGCGGAATTTTAGTGACTTTGTAAAGTGAGCTTTATGAATGACAATAGTAAAAGAATTATTTTCGTAATATATGGAACAATGAACAGTAATGCTACCTTAGAATGCTATCACAACTGAATTAAACCCCTATGCGGCCAGATACTTCAATCAGAATTTTAATTATTGTAATACATGTATTAATTTTTTTTGCATTATTTTTATAGAAAAGAGCAGGTATGCTCTAATTTTAAGTTGGGAGGGATGTGAATTAAGCATTTCTAAATATTAAGCTAAGAAAATAATAAGGGGTCGTTTTGTGTAGATCATTTCGGAATATTTCTCACGCTCCCAGGTTGAGAACGCGTTTTTATTACTTTTTAAAGAAAAATTTAAGTATCGTCAAGTTAAGGAATTTGTTGTTCTAATCCACATATGTTAACTATAATATTTGTATTTTATTGAGTCTAGACATCGGTTGAGGGGGTGCCCTTGTATGCGTTACAAGGGATGTTCTCACGCGTTGTTTACACAATGATTTAAAATCATTTTGTTTAGTTAAAATATGAATTAAAAATTTAAACAAAACGACTTTGATAATATTGTAATTTTATTTTTAATTTACTTAAATTTTTGGAGTTAATATTTCTATATGTATATTGGTTAAAACCCCTGTTGGAAGGTTTTATAATTAAAATTGGTAATACAATTAATTGTATTTGTAATTTCAGTAAACTAAACTAGTAATATTGGTTTATTTTGTTTTTGTAGGTATTTTTAGTAATTTCAGATAAAGCTCAGGAGTCAGAAATACATTATTACAAAGAACTTAAGTAAATTCGCGCGTAGGGTTAGATCATAGGCAACCCCCTTTTCTAGTTTAGTTCCAGGGTAAAAGTGGTATGCTCGTGTGTAGAGGGCGTCTTAAGTCAAGAGACTTAGCGCCATGTTTAAACCACCCCCTGACTAAGCTATAATAGGGAATGTTCTTTAATTTTAATTCAATTCACGCCGTGATTTTAACACGTTGTTAAGTCATAATGTAGTTTTGTTTTATTTTGTTGTTCTTAAGAACCTTCTTAATTACCTTAAGGTAATAATTTGTTTCTGACCGTTTTTATTTTCAATTCATTTTTTTTTATATTTTACACATTATTTTAATTATATTTTTTTGTTGTTATTTTTAATTGAATAAATAATTTTTATTGTTCAATTTATTTGATTTTATTTTCAAGCTTCGAATTTCATATTCTAATTTTTTTTTATTGTAACTATAAGAAACAAATTACCTTAGAACAGTTTAATTGGTTTAAATAAGTGTCACCCTTCAACTCTGCAGGGGAAATAAGGTAGGTGAAGTTTTTTTTTATTTACTAAATAAAAGCAAGAAAAATACAAATTCTCAGCATTGGACGTTTAATATTATAAAAGGGTCTTTAAAATTCTATTTATTAAAATTTTTAGTTATTTGTGACGTTAACCCAACCATTTAAAAAAGAACCCATTAAAATTAATAATTTTATTCGCTGCCTTTAATCTTTTCGTAATTTCTATTTTTTTATTTTAATCATCTAGACCCAGGGTTAGCTGAGGGGTTAACGTAGTATTCACAGACGGTTGTTTTAACTATTCAGGGGGTGGAGATACCTCCCCTTTTGATTTAAATCTGAAAAATCTGAAAAAAAACCCTCTCTAAACCATCAGGCTTTTATTCGGAAACTTTTTTGTCTGATGTACTCGTTTCGAGAAATTCCCCTGACAAGATTAAAATGGGACACCCTGTATTTTAGATCATATAAAAAAAAAGACATTGTTCCTTAGGTAATTTCTGGGAAAACAAAACGTTCGTATAAAATCAACAATAACTGAAAAAAGCTAAACCTCCTGTTTATTTTCTCCCGAAAAGTTGATGGTTTCCGAGTAACAAGCAAAAAATATTTTTTTTAATATTGCGTCAGGGAAGAAACCAAAACTACCCAAAACTTTCCTGGTAAAAACACATTCTGAAATTCAAAATTTCGACTTTTTTTGAGCATAACTTCCGAACCCCTTTGAAAATAAAAAAATCCCCAGGCGCTACGGTAATAAGTAGATATTACTTCTTTATAAGGTGAAAAGAAATTCATTCTGATTGGCACGACCAACTGGTCGCACTTAGCCACATTTTTTAAAAATGTTATTCATAATTTGTTTTCGAAGTTTAGGGTCAGGGGGTACGAACTTGGAACTTATCAATGTTTAATAATAGTACAAAGAAACGCGAATTTGAGGTTGTCATATTCCATTTACCACAGTAAATAAGAAAGAGATATGTTAAGTTGAGTGAGACGTGAGTGATATTTCAAAGTAAAAAGATAACCTAAAATTAAATAATTATATATAATCACGTCTTTATTATTATTAAGCTTACTTATTACTTTTAATTAATAGGAATTCAAAAATAATAATGATAATAATAGTTTATTAACGGTTGTTACACCAATAAGTACAAAGAATAAAAACAACATACATATAAGTAAACAGAACAGAATTAAATTTTTACAATACAGAGTAATTAAAAAACAATTGATTTCAATATGTTTTTATAATTGCTAAAATTTAGGTTAAATATATCCAGCTCATTACAATAAATATTAAAATTTCGATAAAACCTAGTAATAGGAGCATGATATGCGTAATTTGTCGTGCGTAATAGGTACAACAAAATGTGTTTCATGGAGTAAATCTGAACAATCTATTAAGTTATTAACAACTTTAAATATTATACATAAATCATAATATAGTCTTCTATTTGTTTGTAGGTTTAAATGAGCTAATAGAAAGTCATAGTTAATACGTTCGATCGGTATTTTTAATTTAAAATTTATTATTCTGAGAAATCGGTGTTGTACTCTTTCAATACTTTTTATATACTTAAGATAATGAGGCGACCAAACCTGACATGCGTATTCTAAAACAGGTCTTACAATAAAACAAAAGACAGAAGTTTAACATTTCACATTAAAATCACTTAATGATCTACTTACAAGTCCTAACATTTTTAGTGCCCTATTAGTTACATTATCAATATGCTTGTCAAATATGCAAGTTAAATAGTTTTAAATGACTAGTATATTCAAAAAATTAGCCATAATTTGAAATATTAAAAGCTATTGCATTTTAGTTGTTTAAAATACTCATTTAAATAAAGTATACGTGTAAATGACTATAACTAAATAATTTGAAAATAACAAAAATCTTTTATTTATAATTTTTAAAATAAATCCTGATAAAAGGCTAAAACATGGTGCGCTTCTTTGTTTATAGTAATAAATTTATGATGGGTTATATGGTGTTACATATGTAGCAGGAAATAAACCCCTACGACGTCCAATCACACCATGCCACCAATGTTCATCACTTCGATCATTTACTAAAATTATATCGCTGCGTTTAAACTCCAGATCTCCTTGCTCTTTTGAAGTAAAGTCGTATAAAGCTAGGACGAAAAACTCTTTATCAACCATGTCTCGTAGTCTCACTTTCTGTGAACGTGAAACGCAAGACCAACTGTAATGCCGCACTAAATCATTTAGCGAGTTAAACGTCACAACCCTCACGAAGAATTTACCTTCACCATCACGTAGGATTTTGTAATGATGAACGCCATCAGAACATTTTACTGATAACGAAAATTCTCCTCGCGATGATTCACTATTTCGAATTAAAAAGGCCCCTTCGTGTTTGAGCAATAATAGCTTTTCTGCATCGGCTCTTGTTATTTTCCCATCATACCAATTATGTTCTCGCATTTCAACATAACTACAAGGAATAAGCCCTTTCTTTCCATCCAATTCTGCCAGGTACCAATTCATTTCAACTTCCAAATTGATTATTATCTTCAATAGTTGAGATTTTTTAAAACTAAGCTGGTCATCAGCAATAGCGTTAAAATTGTGGATGGCTACAGCTTCCATTCTGACTGAGTTTAGAACACTTTTTTTAAACAAATTAAAAGACGTCAATAAATATTTCTTCACGAACCAATGACGGACTATTTTTCAACAATTTCTTGCAGAAACTTTCACTTGAGAACTTGCTACTTCGATTGAAGACTTCAGACTGATTATTTATTCATAAGTTCTTCCAATATATTTTAATCCCTTTAAGGTGAGAAATTTACCCCCTCCCTTCAATAGAAGGGAGGGGGTAAAAGTAATTACGAATTGTTCTGTCCAATTAGAGCGTTAGCTCCTCTATTAACTTAAGCCTCTTAAGCTTCTTCTTTGAAATTTATGATAATCCTTAATGACCCACCAATAAAAGGCCTCCAGATTAATATTTGGACGCTAACAGAATATAATGATACATCGGTTTTCTACCTGCTATCTACTTAAGCAAGGATTTTTTGTATCGAACTAAATGGAGATAATTTTGAACATTACTTATACTTTTGTAATAATAATAATCAATAACTCGTTACCTTTTAAACTCTAAATGAGTTCTAGAATTCAATCTTAAAATATTTCTGGTACATTTTGGGACAAGCTGCATTTTAATCAGTAATTAACCATTCCAGTAATTTCAGAAAAAAGTTAAGTTAATATTTCATTTAGCTTCTTTATTACAGTTAATCATCTTTTGTGTCACTCTTCTTTTTTGTATACTTATTAAAATAATAATAATATTGACACTAAGATTTACCATAAGTTGCTGTTCTTTTTATTAATTATTAAGCTTTTCTATTTAATTTGAATCGCGGCACACGTAGCTTGGTCAGCAATAACTTTTGCAACTTCCTATCTGCTGATGAGTACTTTTAAGGTTCTTGCCTTGGGCGAATCTAAGTAAAGTGAGTTGGTTCCTGATGTAACTATCGGGTGGAAGTGGCAGATAGAGAGTTTCCACCAAGGGTAATTGCTGACAAGGGCTACTTTTTGTAAACCATGATAAGGTAGGTGCCGTTTCTTTTGTAAGCTTAAGGAATAAATAAAGTCTTTTATACAGTATTTCTTGTTTTTTTCTGGGCTTTGCCTCTCGCAGCCAAGAGAGTACCACCCCCAAGCCGCTGGAGCCCTAAGCTTCGTGACAATATACATGCCACCACTCATTACCATTATTCTACCTTCTTAATCCCATTAACAATGAATTCAATTAAGCCCTATTTTGAGGCATTAAAAACTTGAAATTACGTTTTGGGATACCCTGTATAAAATAAAATACTATAGTGAAAAAACTCTTTAATCTAGTGTAACATGTTTCGCCAAGTCACTGGCTTCATCAGACACTACAGCTACAATATCAAAATTAAAAATATGTATATAAAATATTAAAAAAAATAACTAACATTGCATAAATCAATTAAAAATAAAGATTTCCAATCCAAACCAACAAAATAACCAAATAATCAAAAAATAAAATAACCAGTAAAAATATGTAAATATGTCTGCAGATTCTCAAATTAAAAATAACTTTACACAATAATTTTGTCATATTTTCACGTAAAACAAGTTGCATAACAATTACTGTATGTAAAATAAAAATATTACTGTTTTCTATAAAAATATGTTTCGTATAAATAATGTGCTCAGCAAAATGTGGTCTTTCATTTCTCTTTAATCTAATTGCTCAAGAGTGTTCTTTGATTCTAGAAGAGAAATATCTACGTGTTAATGGATTTTTTTGGTAACAAAAGTTGAGGTTTATACCTTCATGTTGGTTATCAGAGTAATCGGGAAAAACCTCTTTATAATTAGGGGCACACTATTTCGCTGTTTAAAAAAATCTTTATCTTTATATTTGCTAAAAATAGCCAAATGAATTTTATATCCATAATTTATTTTATCTATATTATTTATCGGTAGTTTGAGTAGATTTAATTAGTTTTTTTTACCATCAATATCCATTTTGTTTTAAATTTCGAAAAACAAATGTCTGTTGTGACAAACATACTTTAAACTTACCGATGTTTAATAATATTCTGAAAAAATAGGATGTTACATTTAAAATCGAAAAGTTTTTCTTTTTATAAATAAAGAAAAGACATGGTTGGTCATAGTTTCGTGTACACCTGGTATTATCGTACAAAATATTATAAAATAATAATATCCAATACATGAATCATAAAACGTGTTGCTTAATAATCGCTTTGATTTTTTTCACCATAGAATTTTATTGATTATTATTATTACAAAATTATAAGTATTGTTCAAAATTATCTCCATTAAGTTCGATACAAAAAATCATTGCTTAAGCTGAGGGCAGAAATGGACGCTAATTAAGAGTAGGTAGAAGGTAGAAAACCGATGTATCATTATATTCTGTTAGCGTCCAAATATACCTACCCCAAAAAGGGGTAGGTATATTAATTTGGAGGCCTTACATTGGTAGGTCATTAAAGATTATCTTAAATTTCAAAGAAGAGGCTTAAGTTAATAGAGGAGTGAACACTGTTATTGGTCAGAACGAGTCTCAATTACTTTTACCCCCTCCCTTCTATTGATGTGAGGGGGGAATTACAATTTCCCACCCTAAAGGGATAAAAATATATTGAAAGAACTTATGAATAAATAATCAGTCTGAAGTCTTCTTTTGTAAATTGAAGAACCCCCCCCCCCCATGCACGTTATAGTTATTAACTAGGTTTCTTCAATACATATTGTAAGTTAATCTTAAGATTTTGTTTATAACGCAGGATATTTACTCATTATAGAAATTTTAGTAGTTGCCTGATGATGCTGGGAGTTTCCAGCGATACATGTAGCACATTTTTTCTTAAATAAATAATTAAGTTGGATATAAGGAATTATTGAACCCAAGTACTGAAGAAAGAATAAAGCTAAACAAACTCAATCTCAATTAATAAAGAGTGTTTGGTTTTAAAGAGCAAATAATGGACATAGTTATTTAATTAAATCTAGATTTTTTTATAAAATAAATTTTTGGTTTTTCTATATCGACATTTTTTAATTTTTGTCCTTTTCGGCATTTTTCAGTCGGACTATTTAACGTTCGGCCTATTGACCGTGTCCGCTATTTTTAAAACGTCGTTAAAGCGTTTGAAAAACCCTTTCCACCGCATATTTTAGATCGACGATCCGGCGTTTCCTTCCCTCTCTCCCTTAATTTTGGTCGGGCTGGAACAAAAAAACGCAATTTTGACTTGGTTGGTGAGGGCCCAATTCAAAAAATGGAGAAATTTTACATTCAAACCGTTGCGGTTTGGACAATCAAATCAAATATTTTATTGGTTGTCAGATACAAATTTGTACATTAACCACGTTACAGTTGAAATAAAATATGAACATTACATTACACATTATAGAATTATGTTAACAGATAAAATCAACAGCATTATAAATAAAAACACAATTACAATAATAATGGAGACTGGAGAATCAGGATTCAAAAAATTCTTTTAGAGAATAATATGGATGTTGTATGAAGTAATCTTTAATTTTGTTTTTTGACATAGTATTATTACAGATTATTTCAAAGGGTAACTTGTTAAATATCTTAGCGCACATATAGTTTCTACAGTTTTTATACATCGAAGTGTTGAGTACCTAGTTTGACAACCTTGATAATGTGTCTGTTCAATGTGAAGTCTTGGTTATTTTCAAGAACGTGCAGCACACAGTGGTAAAGGTACAGAGAGTACACGGTCATTATACCTACATGAACAAAAAGTGGACGACAGTGGTCTCTAAATCCTGAAAAGCACATACGCCTAATAATTTGTTTTTGCAATACTAAGAGTCTTTTAGTATCACTAGCCATTCCCCAGATAATTACCCCATACGCTAGATGTCGGGTCCGGAAAATTCATCGTAGAAAATTTATCGCGGAAAATTCATCGCGGGAAAATACATCGCGAGAAAACTCATCGCATAGAAAATTCATCGCGAGAAAATTCATCGCATAGAAAATTCATCGTCTGAAATTTAATTGGAATTTTTACCTTTTTTTACAAAGTGAATATATTTTTTTAAATACATATATCCAAGTATATCAGTAAGTAAAAAAAATCCAAATTTTCCTACAAAGGTCTCTACAAAATTACACCACATATTCTTAAGAGGATAGTCGGCAAAATGTGGAACTCCGTGGCTTGGAAATTGGAAACATTTTACATACACGTTCGAGAATTTGGATGGACGTGTGCTTACTTTTTTGTATCTCTTTATATGGTCCTACAAAATTCCATTTTTCTTTAATGAGGGACCTTCAAATTGACATTTATAAAATTTTCTCTTATCTAAATACACAACTTCACAACTGTCATTATTTGTTTTTCCGATTATACCGAGTATAAGGTTTAAAATAGCAAGCAAAACTTGCTCATTTTTAGATCAGTTTTGATCGTCTATAAAACTAAAAATTCAATAAACATACAAAAAACAGATATTGACACGTGTTATGCCAAGTATGAAACACTGCACTAATTAAGAGGATAGTTTAGAGATAGTACCGCGCAGCGATATAATATTTTAAATTTCCCCTTGAGTATAAATTTTAATAAAAAACTTCTTTAAACTTACGTTTATCGTTCAATAAAACATAATGGCTAGTATTCAGCGACCGTGATAAAAATTTTAGAGACGTTGTTAAAATTAATCACGTCTTTAAGAAAATATTTCTTATGAAGAAATATTTTTTAATCACGTGTTTAACATTATCGACGTGTCTACATTTTTCATCGCAGTCGTTGAATACACGCTTTTGATTCGATGAATTTTCCCTGCGATGTATTTTCTTGCGATAAATTTTCTATGCGAAGAATTTTACCTGCGATGAATTTTCTCGCAAGGAATTTTCTTGCGATGAATTTTCTCGCGATGAATTTACCCGCGATGAATTTTCTAACGATAAATTTTCCCTGCGATGAATTTTCTCGCGATGAATTTTCTGGCGATGAATTTTCCGCGATGAATTTTCTACGATGCATAATAAAATCTTAAAAGAGATCACTATGTTTCTCAGACTTAGAATTGCAAAACTGCTGCTTCGAAGCTTTCCACATACGCTATCAATATGTTTTGACCAATTAAGCGTGGAAGATACAATACAATATGTTAAACCTAAAAATCGATATTGTCTAGACACTTTGAGTGGGGATTGCGATAAAGTAAAACGGTGGATTTATCTGCATTTAGTAGTAGACCATTTAAATTACACCATCTCTGCATTGACTGAATTGCAAGATTGGCTGACGCTTCACTAATTTCCCTGGACTCATGGGCGATTGTGATAGAGGTATCACCTGCGTATTTACATATTTGTAGATTATTTATGTTTTTAAAGGAGATATCAAGATCGTTCACAAATATGATAAATAGAAACGGTACCAAGATTGGCCCCTGAAGTGTACCCCTATTTAAAGCTTTTATGGATGACTGATACTTATGGTTGTAAACATTACCTTTTTTAGCAGTGATTTCAACTTTTTGTTTTCTGTCTGTTAAAAAAGATTTAATTAGATCAAAGGTATTGCCTACAATTCCATAACTGGCAGTTTTATCCATTAAGATACCATGTTCTACCATGTTAAAGGCACGTGATAGATCAAAATATACTTCTATGGTACACTCATGTTTATCCAGAGAACTATAAATGTTTGTTAACGAGCTAAGTAAAGCATTTATGGTAAATTTACCCTTTGTAAACCCAAATTGTGTTTCATTAATTAATTTGTGTTTTTCGAAATAGTTAGTAAGTCAAGTTAGTAAGCACTTTTCAAGGATTTTTGAGAATACTGTCAAAATAGAGATAGGGCAATATTTTTTTTATATTTTGCCTCTCACCTTTCTTAAAAGCGGGAATTACTTTTGCCTCCTTAAGAGAGTCTGGGAAGACGCCATCTCTGAAACATTCGTTAAAAGGGTGGGCCAATGGCTCAATGATAAAAGAGGCAATATCCTTTACCAAGTGACATGGTAGTTCATCTAACCCAGGTAACTTTTTAGAAGGAAGTTCAGAAAATATTTTACCAATTTCATTCTGGTCAACGGGTTCCAAAATAAAAAAGTATATTGGGTGACTCTTGCAAAATTATCTAATACCGCATGCTTTTTCCTTAGTAAATCTACCTCAGTAAAATAGTTGTTAAATAGATCACTTATATTTTGTTGATTTGTTTCAATTATATTATTATATTCTAAAAATCTAAAGTAATTTAATTTTTGTGATCCTTTACGTCTTTATTTTCATTATTAAATATTTGCCACACTGTTATTAGTATTTTGACAATTAGCGATAAGTTCATCTTTGTATTTTCTTTTTTCACTTAGTATTAATTTATTGTGCTCTTCTTTTTCTGTTTATATATTTCATCAATTTCAGGTATATTTAATTGTATTTTTAAATAATACAAATTTCTAAGATTTTCAGTACTTTGCTTTATATTATCATTGTGCCATTTTAGCTTTGTATTCTTATTTATTTTGATAGTTTTTAGAGGAAAATGGGCATTGAAATGTGTCAGGATAGTATCATAAAACTTATTAAATTTGTTATTTACTCTCTCATTCTTATAAAAAAAAAACTCCAATCAATTGAACTCATAGTACAATGAAAAGCAACCCGTGAAGGAACTTTAAACAGATGTGTTACAACGAAATTGTTGTTCTCATTTTTTTTACTTAAGTTTTTAGTTGTTGTTAAAACTGCATAATGATCTAATAGGCCAGTCTCCATTGTTTTAGACTGAGAGAACTCACAGTTACAAAATATATTATCAATAAGCGACTTATCATATACGGTTTGTTGTAGATTAAATGATTTAAGCAAATCAATAAAGTAGTTTGCTTCTAAGCACTCACTATTTAATAGACTAATATTATAGTCGCTGCATAAGATTACCTAATCGAATTTAAAATGGTTTATCGTTAAAATATAGTTTAATTTCTCTAAGAATGTGTGCATGCATCCGTTGGGCGCTCGATATAGTAATATAGTAATATAATTAGATAATTAATATTTCTAACACAAAATCTTGATGCTATACAGCATTCTGTATTAAGAGTTATTTTTTTGATACTAATATTTGAGTCTTGCTTGCAAAATATGGCTGTACCGCCTCATTTGATCATAGATCTACATGAGTAAGAAATTAGTTCATAGCAGTCAATAGTGAATAACTTATACCAATGCTCACAAACACAGAATATATCACAGTCTACCTCACTTAAGAAAACACTTAGACTGTTTTTTATGAGCGCGCACTTTGCGAATTTAGATGAACAATCCTTATACCGTTTCCATCCCCGCCTTCTTCTGCGGAATAGGTAGTGATTGTTGCTGCTTCTGTTGTATTGGCGAAATATTCGAAAAATATTGCATTTTAATCACATTGGCCAATTATTATTATTTAGTAGTGTTTCCTTAAGATCAAGAGGAGCAGTGATTTTGAAGCAATTATATTGTTTATTATTCGATGTATCAATTTTACCAATTGTTTCTATCTCAATCATCGTTTTTGTTTTCTGTCTGTTAAAAAAGATTTAATTAGATCAAAGGTATTGCCTACAATTCCATAACTGGCAGTTTAATCCATTAAGATACCATGTTCTACCATGTTAAAGGCACGTGATAGATCAAAATAACCAAGACTTCACATTGAACAGACACATTATCAAGGTTGTCAAACTAGTTACTCAAATAAAATAAGTAACGAACCACAACACTTCGATGTATAAAAACTGTAGAAACTATATGTGCGCTAAGATATTTAACAATCTGTAATAATACTATGTCAAAAAAGAAAATTAAAGATTACTTCATACAACATCCATATTATTCTCTAAAAGAATTTTTTGAATCCTGATTCTCCAGTCTCCATTATTTTTGTAATAGTGTTTTTATTTATAATGCTGTTGATTTTATCTGTTAACATAATTCTATAATGTGTAATGTAATGTTCATATTTTATTTCAACTGTAACGTGGTTAATGTACAAATTTGTATCTGACAACCAATAAAATATTTGATTTGATTGTCCAAACCGCAACGGTTTGAAGGTAAAATTTCTCCATTTTTTGAATTGGGCCCTCACCAACCAAGTCAAAATTGCGTTTTTTTGTTCCAGCCCGACCAAAATTAAGGGAGACAGGGAAGGAAACGCCGGATCGTCGATCTAAAATATGCGGTGGAAAGGGTTTTTCAAACGCTTTAACGACGTATTAAAAATAGCGGACACGGTCAATAGGCCGAACGTTAAATAGTCCGACTGAAAAAGTGCCGACAAAAATTAAAAAATGTCGATATAGAAAAACCAAAAATTTATTTTATAAAAAAATCTAGATTTAATTAAATAACTATGTCCATTATTTGCTCTTTAAAACCAAACACTCTTTATTAATTGAGATTGAGTTTGTTTAGCTTTATTCTTTCTTCATTTTACCATATATGCTTGTAAGTATGCGAACTTGCAAAAATTTGGATAAATATTTATAAGTACTTGGGTTCAAAAATTCCTTATATCCAACTTGATTATTTATTAAAGAAAAATTGTGCTACATGTATCGCTGGAAACTCCCAGCATCATCAGGCAACTACTAAAATTTCTAAAATGGATTTTGATGGTAAAAAAAAACTAATTAAATCTACTCAAACTACCGATAAATAATATAGATAAAATAAATTATGGATATGAAATTCATTTGGCTATTTTTAGCAAATATAAAGATAAAGATTTTTTTGAACAGCGAAATAGTGTGCCCCTAATTATAAAGAGGTTTTTCCCGATTACTCTGATAACCAACATGAAGGTATAAACCTCAACTTTTGTTACCAAAAAAATCCATTAACACGTAGATATTTCTCTTCTAGAATCAAAGAACACTCTTGAGCAATTAGATTAAAGAGAAATGAAAGACCACATTTTGCTGAGCACATTATTTATACGAAACATATTTTTATAGAAAACAGTAATATTTTTATTTTACATACAGTAATTGTTATGCAACTTGTTTTACGTGAAAATATGACAAAATTATTGTGTAAAGTTATTTTTAATTTGAGAATCTGCAGACATATTTACATATTTTTACTGGTTATTTTATTTTTTGATTATTTGGTTATTTTGTTGGTTTGGATTGGAAATCTTTATTTTTAATTGATTTATGCAATGTTAGTTATTTTTTTTAATATTTTATATACATATTTTTAATTTTGATATTGTAGCTGTAGTGTCTGATGAAGCCAGTGACTTGGCGAAACATGTTACACTAGATTAAAGAGTTTTTTCACTATAGTATTTTATTTTATACAGAGTATCCCAAAACGTAATTTCAAGTTTTTAATGCCTCAAAATAGGGCTTAATTGAATTCATTGTTAATGGGATTAAGAAGGTAGAATAATGGTAATGAGTGGTGGCATGTATATTGTCGCGAAGCTTAGGGCTCCAGCGGCTTGGGGGTGGTACTCTCTTGGCTACGAGAGGCAAAGCCCAGAAAAACACAAGAAATACTGTATAAAAGACTTTATTTATTCCTTAAGCTTACAAAAGAAACGGCACCTACCTTATCATGGTTTACAAAAAGTAGCCCTTGTCAGCAATTACCCTTGGTGGAAACTCTCTATCTGCCACTTCCACCCGATAGTTACATCAGGAACCAACTCACTTTACTTAGATTCGCCCAAGGCAAGAACCTTAAAAGTACTCATCAGCAGATAGGAAGTTGCAAAAGTTATTGCTGACCAAGCTACGTGTGCCGCGATTCAAATTAAATAGAAAAGCTTAATAATTAATAAAAAGAACAGCAACTTATGGTAAATCTTAGTGTCAATATTATTATTATTTTAATAAGTATACAAAAAAGAAGAGTGACACAAAAGATGATTAACTGTAATAAAGAAGCTAAATGAAATATTAACTTAACTTTTTTCTGAAATTACTGGAATGGTTAATTACTGATTAAAATGCAGCTTGTCCCAAAATGTACCAGAAATATTTTAAGATTGAATTCTAGAACTCATTTAGAGTTTAAAAGGTAACGAGTTATTGATTATTATTATTACAAAAGTATAAGTAATGTTCAAAATTATCTCCATTTAGTTCGATACAAAAAATCCTTGCTTAAGTAGATAGCAGGTAGAAAACCGATGTATCATTATATTCTGTTAGCGTCCAAATATTAATCTGGAGGCCTTTTATTGGTGGGTCATTAAGGATTATCATAAATTTCAAAGAAGAAGCTTAAGAGGCTTAAGTTAATAGAGGAGCTAACGCTCTAATTGGACAGAACAATTCGTAATTACTTTTACCCCCTCCCTTCTATTGAAGGGAGGGGGTAAATTTCTCACCTTAAAGGGATTAAAATATATTGGAAGAACTTATGAATAAATAATCAGTCTGAAGTCTTCAATCGAAGTAGCAAGTTCTCAAGTGAAAGTTTCTGCAAGAAATTGTTGAAAAATAGTCCGTCATTGGTTCGTGAAGAAATATTTATTGACGTCTTTTAATTTGTTTAAAAAAAGTGTTCTAAACTCAGTCAGAATGGAAGCTGTAGCCATCCACAATTTTAACGCTATTGCTGATGACCAGCTTAGTTTTAAAAAATCTCAACTATTGAAGATAATAATCAATTTGGAAGTTGAAATGAATTGGTACCTGGCAGAATTGGATGGAAAGAAAGGGCTTATTCCTTGTAGTTATGTTGAAATGCGAGAACATAATTGGTATGATGGGAAAATAACAAGAGCCGATGCAGAAAAGCTATTATTGCTCAAACACGAAGGGGCCTTTTTAATTCGAAATAGTGAATCATCGCGAGGAGAATTTTCGTTATCAGTAAAATGTTCTGATGGCGTTCATCATTACAAAATCCTACGTGATGGTGAAGGTAAATTCTTCGTGAGGGTTGTGACGTTTAACTCGCTAAATGATTTAGTGCGGCATTACAGTTGGTCTTGCGTTTCACGTTCACAGAAAGTGAGACTACGAGACATGGTTGATAAAGAGTTTTTCGTCCTAGCTTTATACGACTTTACTTCAAAAGAGCAAGGAGATCTGGAGTTTAAACGCAGCGATATAATTTTAGTAAATGATCGAAGTGATGAACATTGGTGGCATGGTGTGATTGGACGTCGTAGGGGTTTATTTCCTGCTACATATGTAACACCATATAACCCATCATAAATTTATTACTATAAACAAAGAAGCGCACCATGTTTTAGCCTTTTATCAGGATTTATTTTAAAAATTATAAATAAAAGATTTTTGTTATTTTCAAATTATTTAGTTATAGTCATTTACACGTATACTTTATTTAAATGAGTATTTTAAACAACTAAAATGCAATAGCTTTTAATATTTCAAATTATGGCTAATTTTTTGAATATACTAGTCATTTAAAACTATTTAACTTGCATATTTGACAAGCATATTGATAATGTAACTAATAGGGCACTAAAAATGTTAGGACTTGTAAGTAGATCATTAAGTGATTTTAATGTGAAATGTTAAACTTCTGTCTTTTGTTTTATTGTAAGACCTGTTTTAGAATACGCATGTCAGGTTTGGTCGCCTCATTATCTTAAGTATATAAAAAGTATTGAAAGAGTACAACACCGATTTCTCAGAATAATAAATTTTAAATTAAAAATACCGATCGAACGTATTAACTATGACTTTCTATTAGCTCATTTAAACCTACAAACAAATAGAAGACTATATTATGATTTATGTATAATATTTAAAGTTGTTAATAACTTAATAGATTGTTCAGATTTACTCCATGAAACACATTTTGTTGTACCTATTACGCACGACAAATTACGCATATCATGCTCCTATTACTAGGTTTTATCGAAATTTTAATATTTATTGTAATGAGCTGGATATATTTAACCTAAATTTTAGCAATTATAAAAACATATTGAAATCAATTGTTTTTTAATTACTCTGTATTGTAAAAATTTAATTCTGTTCTGTTTACTTATATGTATGTTGTTTTTATTCTTTGTACTTATTGGTGTAACAACCGTTAATAAACTATTATTATCATTATTATTTTTGAATTCCTATTAATTAAAAGTAATAAGTAAGCTTAATAATAATAAAGACGTGATTATATATAATTATTTAATTTTAGGTTATCTTTTTACTTTGAAATATCACTCACGTCTCACTCAACTTAACATATCTCTTTCTTATTTACTGTGGTAAATGGAATATGACAACCTCAAATTCGCGTTTCTTTGTACTATTATTAAACATTGATAAGTTCCAAGTTCGTACCCCCTGACCCTAAACTTCGAAAACAAATTATGAATAACATTTTTAAAAAATGTGGCTAAGTGCGACCAGTTGGTCGTGCCAATCAGAATGAATTTCTTTTCACCTTATAAAGAAGTAATATCTACTTATTACCGTAGCGCCTGGGGATTTTTTTATTTTCAAAGGGGTTCGGAAGTTATGCTCAAAAAAAGTCGAAATTTTGAATTTCAGAATGTGTTTTTACCAGGAAAGTTTTGGGTAATTTTGGTTTCTTCCCTGACGCAATATTAAAAAAAATATTTTTTGCTTGTTACTCGGAAACCATCAACTTTTCGGGAGAAAATAAACAGGAGGTTTAGCTTTTTTCAGTTATTGTTGATTTTATACGAACGTTTTGTTTTCCCAGAAATTACCTAAGGAACAATGTCTTTTTTTTTATATGATCTAAAATACAGGGTGTCCCATTTTAATCTTGTCAGGGGAATTTCTCGAAACGAGTACATCAGACAAAAAAGTTTCCGAATAAAAGCCTGATGGTTTAGAGAGGGTTTTTTTTCAGATTTTTCAGATTTAAATCAAAAGGGGAGGTATCTCCACCCCCTGAATAGTTAAAACAACCGTCTGTGAATACTACGTTAACCCCTCAGCTAACCCTGGGTCTAGATGATTAAAATAAAAAAATAGAAATTACGAAAAGATTAAAGGCAGCGAATAAAATTATTAATTTTAATGGGTTCTTTTTTAAATGGTTGGGTTAACGTCACAAATAACTAAAAATTTTAATAAATAAAATTTTAAAGACCCTTTTGAGAATGTAAAGTACAAAAATAAAATATTAAACGTCCAATGCTGAGAATTTGTATTTTTCTTGCTTTTATTTAGTAAATAAAAAAAAACTTCACCTATCTTATTTCCCCTGCAGAGTTGAAGGGTGACACTTATTTAAACCAATTAAACTGTTCTAAGGTAATTTGTTTCTTATAGTTACAATAAAAAAAAATTGGAATATGAAATTCGAAGCTTGAAAATAAAATCAAATAAATTGAACAATAAAAATTATTTATTCAATTAAAAATAACAACAAAAAAATATAATTAAAATAATGTGTAAAATATAAAAAAAAATGAATTGAAAATAAAAACGGTCAGAAACAAATTATTACCTTAAGGTAATTAAGAAGGTTCTTAAGAACAACAAAATAAAACAAAACTACATTATGACTTAACAACGTGTTAAAATCACGGCGTGAATTGAATTAAAATTAAAGAACATTCCCTATTATAGCTTAGTCAGGGGGTGGTTTAAACATGGCGCTAAGTCTCTTGACTTAAGACGCCCTCTACACACGAGCATACCACTTTTACCCTGGAACTAAACTAGAAAAGGGGGTTGCCTATGATCTAACCCTACGCGCGAATTTACTTAAGTTCTTTGTAATAATGTATTTCTGACTCCTGAGCTTTATCTGAAATTACTAAAAATACCTACAAAAACAAAATAAACCAATATTACTAGTTTAGTTTACTGAAATTACAAATACAATTAATTGTATTACCAATTTTAATTATAAAACCTTCCAACAGGGGTTTTAACCAATATACATATAGAAATATTAACTCCAAAAATTTAAGTAAATTAAAAATAAAATTACAATATTATCAAAGTCGTTTTGTTTAAATTTTTAATTCATATTTTAACTAAACAAAATGATTTTAAATCATTGTGTAAACAACGCGTGAGAACATCCCTTGTAACGCATACAAGGGCACCCCCTCAACCGATGTCTAGACTCAATAAAATACAAATATTATAGTTAACATATGTGGATTAGAACAACAAATTCCTTAACTTGACGATACTTAAATTTTTCTTTAAAAAGTAATAAAAACGCGTTCTCAACCTGGGAGCGTGAGAAATATTCCGAAATGATCTACACAAAACGACCCCTTATTATTTTCTTAGCTTAATATTTAGAAATGCTTAATTCACATCCCTCCCAACTTAAAATTAGAGCATACCTGCTCTTTTCTATAAAAATAATGCAAAAAAAATTAATACATGTATTACAATAATTAAAATTCTGATTGAAGTATCTGGCCGCATAGGGGTTTAATTCAGTTGTGATAGCATTCTAAGGTAGCATTACTGTTCATTGTTCCATATATTACGAAAATAATTCTTTTACTATTGTCATTCATAAAGCTCACTTTACAAAGTCACTAAAATTCCGCGCGCGTTAAAAAAATACTTAAGTTTTTGTTTCACTGCGCTACACTGGGTTAACTTTGTTCGTAGTAATGTTACGTGGGATATCGTGGATCCGAATTTCCTGAAGAGTCATATCCGGATAGAGTCTATTTGCTTCGCTACTTGTGCCTGAAATGTCCGCTGGTACTTTGTTGGAAAATTTTATGATATACTTGTTGGCCAACGTCTGCAAAAGACTTGCGAGAAGATATTTCCTGGCGATGGGTTGGTCCTTAGTAATTTTTTTTAGGGCAAAAAAAATCTGATTACTACTGATCCGGCATAACTCACAACTTTTGCTGCACTTTTGACTATTTATAATGTATAGGACTTCACCCATCACTCTGCTGATATAACCAGAAGACTGCTGAAGAAATTGGGTTACTAAGTTAACATTTCTGGAATTGCGAACACCCAGTTGATAATAGAATACTATTACAGTTTCAAAGATGATGAGAATTCGGGACTGCTCCGTTTGCCATATTAACTGACCGCAAAGTTCACTCGCTTAATCAACTTTAAAGCGAAAACTGTGTCTTCTGTATTGACTATTACCTATGCTATTACAAATCGATTTTCAGTTTCTTCTTCCCCTAAAGATATAACTGCTGCGGAACCTTCATAAAGGACATCCAAGCTGTCTTTGGCACATTTCGATATACCCAGATTATCCTACGTATTTTCGCCAGTGTAGTCATCGAAGCAATAATTAGACGTGTAACAACAAGTAGTTCCTCCTCTTAAATAAATGGTATTACTATCAATATTGACTGCTGCTACGTAATCGGTCAATCGGATGGTGATTGATGCGGAAAACTACCACATTTTGGTAGACAACGTTCCCTACAGTATGCCGTACACCTTCACACTTGTATTGTATTGTAGTGGACACTTCGGTAGTTCCGTTCATTTTAAGTCCTGTCACTACACCTACACCTAACGGAGTTAAGTCCAACCGGCCCGATTCGTGCGCTTGTTTACACGGTACCGCACTTACGTAAAACACATATTTGCCGAAACCGCCTGCTACCGTAGAGTGATGCGAATGCATACCACAATGCTGAATTAATTGCATAACCCCTATTAAACATGAATATACATGGACATCTGAAAACTGTTTCGTTTGAGCAACCTGTATCCGCTCTGTTTGATTTCTGGAGGGTTTTCTAGGATCCAAGCAAGGCTTCGTGTTCAACAAGGAGATCTTGGACATCTCTGTTTGATGGTCGCTGCAGTCATACGCAACGATCTCAGCTTGGATAACTCCAATCAGGGTACTCAGGACGATTAACCATAGTACGTACTGGTTCAGCATTTTGGCGTAGATCGCTGTAATAAGATGCAGATCAGATCCTTACAACTTAATAAATGAAAACGATAGTATACAATTCGTTTATGACAATTACTATCTGATTTTGTAGTAACTAATTCATGCTGACTTTAGTACAATAGCTATGTACTCAAAATAAAATTGACAAAAACTCAGAAATTCTAAACAAACCCTGAATAAACAAATAAAAATTAAATCCTACTTTTGTTTATCCAAGGTAACGACTCGACTGGACCTCTGCTACGTGTTGAATATCTGTGAATTGGTTCTTCGCTAATTGATTTGGTTTCAGATACGTCGGAATTATCTTCCACACAATTTGAATCATCATTATTACTTGAATTTTCATTCATTTGTACACTGGACAAAGAATCTAAATTAACATCAGACGTACTTAAATCCTTAAAAGAATCTGAACCATTCCTAGAATTGGAATTTTCCAATATTTCGTCAACACACGTTTTATTAACATTTAAATCTTCCCTATCTTTACTTTGAGTGTCACTTTGATTACTGATTGAACTTATATTTTCAACATTTTCCCCATTAGTATTATCATTATCTAAAACTAAATTTTCGATATTAAGTTCGTGTACAACTGAATTTACATTTTCTTTGTCAATATTGGGAATCAAAGGTTCAACGGTAAAAGAGCAATCGTTCATTTCTACATCTTCACATTCTATATTTACTACTGTTTCTGAACTATTACCTTTAAACAATTTGAGTCTATTTACGTCTATTTACGTGAACCTTTAATTCTTTCTTTCCCAAAATTTCTTTAATTATCGCGTTAACTCCATCTATTTCTAAAATTCTGTAAGGACCAATAAACTTATTACTTAGTTTGGACTTCCCCGAACTTCTTAATAAAACTTTATTTCCTACTGATAACGAACAATCCTTAGCAAACTTATTAAAATGTTTATGTATACGTTCGGTGCTAACTTCTTGTTGCTGAATTGCTTTATTTCTGGATATCTTTAGTCGCTATAACCTACTAAAAATTTATTACATTTTTCGTTATCAGTCTTATTTACATTTTCGATTACCTTATTACTTACACCGTGGGCTAATTCACTTCTCATTGTAATCGAACTACTAAACTCGAGAGTTCCCGAGTTATTACGTGAAAATTACATGATTCCAAATTATCTACTACTTGCCCTACTGATCTACCAGTGGGAACCTGGACTGGGTGTAGTCCGACATTAACTAAAATTAAATGTACTAGGTTCCCTGGAAAAATTTTAGAGATACTTGGCACTAAGACCCAATTTAACTGACTAATACTTTCTAACGGTTGTACTTCTAAAATTTTTCCCTCTGACAACTGGCCACTTAATTTACCCAAGCAAATTACCCACGCATGGCCAGGTATTGAAAGATTCTCAACCAAACGTATCACATTGACCCGAGTCAAACAGGAATGTGATAAAGGTGTAGCTACTACCTTATGTTTAACATCATTTGTACTTGAGGATCTACCAACACATTGTAGACAGTAAGTATTACTATTACCTTTGGACGTCCTATTTTTGGCGATAATTTGGATCTCCCTATCATGAACTTTCAAAAACATATTTCTAAAATCTATACTAACATTATAATCTTGTAAGAAGTCCAAACCTATTATTCCATCTGTCGGAATACTAACTAAATCATCCTTACAAATAAAAAAATTGTGAAATATTACTTTATTTTCTATACTTATTGGCAATTCTACTACTCCCAAACAATCAATTTCATTACCGGAAACATCATATAACTGAAAATTTGAATTTTCTAAAGTGAATAAACCGAGATGTGAAACAATGCTTGCTTTAAGTATGGAAATAGCGGCTCCTGTATCAATTAAAAATGAATAAAATTTATTAAAAATATTGAAGACTACAATACAGGATGAAATATTTTGATTAATTTGAAAGTCCTCAGTGATATTATTAATTAAGCTGTCTCTGTCGGGACTCTTGACGAGATAGTTTTCGAGTTTAAAGGACATTTCTGAACAACATGTCCATGTTTTAGACATTGAAAGCATATGGTTTGTTTAGCTTTAGGACATTCATAACTAACATGTTTTTTATCACCACAGTTCCAACATCTACCTATCATATGAGGATACTTTTCTTTTATAAGCTGACCAGATTTTTTTTTAACAAATGTATTATTTCTGAAATTAGGATTAAATGATTTATTTGCTGGTTTAGATTTTACTGAAAGTTGATTAATATGGGCTTTTCTGGACATGTCCGCTCTTGTCTCTTTTACCATACGGTTAAACATTGCTTCACATTCCTCGGCATAAGGAAGAGCCTCCTGAACACTAAAAAATTGATTTCTCTTCCTCATTATTTCGTTACAAATACGAGTATCTATACCGTCAAGAAACTGTTTAAATACTAGATTACTTCTAATAATTGTATTGTGCTCAACAACCTTTCCTGCTACCATTGCTGGATAAATCTTGGAAGCAACTGATTCTAATCTCATACTAAACTCAGAAAGCTTTTCATCTTTCTTCCTAAACATTTTATCTAAATCTTTATCTGAATGACTTTCTACTTTAGTTCCAAAATTATCTAATAACCACTGTTTAAGTTCTGTATAATTTTTGGGTTTCCTATCTGACGGAGTTTCATAAAAATAAGTACGAACCTTTCCCTTCAATTTCATTCGGACTATATTAAAGGCTTGTGCTTGGTTCCAACCAGCACCATCAATAAACATTTGAACTTCCTCAAGAAATATTTCAACTCTAGAATTACCTGAAAATTCTTCTATCATATCAGGATTAAATGCAGTATGATCTGCGGCTACATTTGAAGAATTTAATCTATATGGGTTATAAGTAGGCTTAGTATTCATTAAATTATCAAAATAATGTTTAAGTTCTTGCATTTGAGCGTCTGGAGTAGAAAAGATTTGTTCGCCTTTTCCAGAGGGCCATAATGAAACCGGTGGGTGAGTAATATTTCGCGGTATAGTACCAGTTGCTGAACTAACTGGTGTATAATGAATTTGCGTTGGATTTAAATTGAAATTTGCCGCGGCTCCCGCTTGAGAGTCAGAAGGATCTAAATTCATCTTTTAATATTTAATTTAAAAAAAATTTAAATAAATGCGACACAACAACAAAAACTATAAAATCTGATATCAGGGAAATTTAATGTTAATAAGACGAATTACAATAAAAAAAAACTATTATGATTCAAAAATAAAAAAAAATAAAAACTTAAAATCTTACAGTGTATTAAACCAAATCAATTAGCTATAATCTAGAAAGAGAAAATATATATATATATATATATATATATATATTCACCAACAGAGTAACCAAAGCGCAGATAAAAATAATATTATATTTAAAACTTTCCTTATAAATTATAAAAGGTCCAGTCGCTTAAAAAAATAAAAAAAACAAGATATTATTGGAAGTTGAAGCTAAGCCGAAATTGAAATTGCATAAAATTGATAAAATTCCATAATATCTTGCCAAACCAAACTTATAATATACTTAATTTTCTTAGAATAAAAGAAAATTAAGGAATTCACACCCGCCTTAACCCGTCCAAATCAAATCAAACTCAACTAAATAAAACAAGAAAAAGACTATCCTACCGACTGCGCCAATGTGAATACTACGTTAACCCCTCAGCTAACCCTGGGTCTAGATGATTAAAATAAAAAAATAGAAATTACGAAAAGATTAAAGGCAGCGAATAAAATTATTAATTTTAATGGGTTCTTTTTTAAATGGTTGGGTTAACGTCACAAATAACTAAAAATTTTAATAAATAGAATTTTAAAGACCCTTTTATAATATTAAACGTCCAATGCTGAGAATTTGTATTTTTCTTGCTTTTATTTAGTAAATAAAAAAAAACTTCACCTACCTTATTTCCCCTGCAGAGTTGAAGGGTGACACTTATTTAAACCAATTAAACTGTTCTAAGGTAATTTGTTTCTTATAGTTACAATAAAAAAAAATTAGAATATGAAATTCGAAGCTTGAAAATAAAATCAAATAAATTGAACAATAAAAATTATTTATTCAATTAAAAATAACAAAAAAAAAAAATATAATTAAAATAATGAGTAAAATATAAAAAAAAAACTACAAAAAAAAATGAATTGAAAATAAAAACGGTCAGAAACAAATTATTACCTTAAGGTAATTAAGAAGGTTCTTAAGAACAACAAAATAAAACAAAACTACATTATGACTTAACAACGTGTTAAAATCACGGCGTGAATTGAATTAAAATTAAAGAACATTCCCTTTTATAGCTTAGTCAGGGGGTGGTTTAAACATGGCGCTAAGTCTCTTGACTTAAGACGCCCTCTACACACGAGCATACCACTTTTACCCTGGAACTAAACTAGAAAAGGGGGTTGCCTATGATCTAACCCTACGCGCGAATTTACTTAAGTTCTTTGTAATAATGTATTTCTGACTTCTGAGCTTTATCTGAAATTACTAAAAATACCTACAAAAACAAAATAAACCAATATTACTAGTTTAGTTTACTGAAATTACAAATACAATTAATTGTATTACCAATTTTAATTATAAAACCTTCCAACAGGGGTTTTAACCAATATACATATAGAAATATTAACTCCATAAATTTAAGTAAATTAAAAATAAAATTACAATATTATCAAAGTCGTTTTGTTTAAATTTTTAATTCATATTTTAACTAAACAAAATGATTTTAAATCATTGTGTAAACAACGCGTGAGAACATCCCTTGTAACGCATACAAGGGCACCCCCTCAACCGATGTCTAGACTCAATAAAATACAAATATTATAGTTAACATATGTGGATTAGAACAACAAATCCCTTAACTTGACGATACTTAAATTTTTCTTTAAAAAGTAATAAAAACGCGTTCTCACCCTGGGAGCGTGAGAAATATTCCGAAATGATCTACACAAAACGACCCCTTATTATTTTCTTAGCTTAATATTTAGAAATGCTTAATTCACACGTATTAAGAATTTGGTCCCACATAAAATACTAAAATCTGGTGCGATTCTGGGAGAACTTCGAACATTTAGGGGGTGTAAGTGATTTTGCGTTAGGGGTTGAACCACTTTTTTCGGGGAATAGCAGCAAAAAAATTATTAATACGTATAACGAAGCTACAACAGGTTTATGCGTGCGCAGCGAGTCCAGAGTCAGACGTCTACCAGCCGTGAACCGACGCGCCACGTTTTGTAACCTCTCCGTTGGATTCTCGTTTAATCTTGTATACAAATCACACAGTTCATAATTTAGTGTATATTTAGTTAAATAAACGGTCTATCATATTTAGTTGTTTAATTTCTCGACACGGCAACGAACATTTAAAATAAATCCCAACGTAACAACATCAACGTTGGTTATAAAATTGGCGTCCCAACTTGTGGCCCGTGTCCTTGAACTAAAACCTTGTGAATGTGAATAGACTGATATTTTGTGTGCATCTAAGCGTTTAGGTCACATATTACTCTAAATTGTACTGATATTTGTTCCAATAACCGCTCTTTTGTGTTATTGTGCGTTTTGAAAACTCGTCTTGTGACGCGCCGCACCTGATTGACTAAGTTTGTGACATTCATCATAATTGAAGGTGAAGCAAGGAATTATTGGCTCCGAAGCCACAATAAAGAAAATTCAGAAAAACAATCAATCGTTACTACCAATATGACGCAACCAGTAACTATGACAGGTGAGCAGTTCACCCAATTATTAGATAGGTTAAGTCAAATGACAGTTCCATCTATTGAACCGCCGATGAATCAAATTAATGGTCAACATGGGACATTTGCAAAATGTTCATCACGTTTTAATGGATCACGTTCAAGTGATGTGAATGCTTTTATTGATGCTATAGAAACATATAAAGACTGTCTAAATATTACGAATGAGAATGCATTAAAAGGGTTGTCAATGTTGCTTGATGATTTTGCTGCCTCCTGGTGGAGTGGAGTAAAAGACACTGTTACCAGCTGGCCTGATGCTATTAAATTATTACAGACAAATTTTGGACCTAAAAAACCACCCCATAAAGTTTATAGGGAACTCTTTGCAAACGAACAGGATTCTAAAACAAGTACAGATCAATTTGTATGCAAAGCTCGCGCATTAATTGCTCAACTACCTAAAAATACTTTGCCAGAAAATGTGCAATTAGATATGGTGTATGGTCTTTTGCATTTGCGTATTCGAGAAAAAGTTCAAAGAGATAGTTTCAGAAATTTTAATGAGCTTCTTGAACTCGCTCGTATAGTCGAATCAAATTTTGCCGAAATTGAGGAACATTCAAAAACTCGTATGGAATCAAATCAAGTTTTCAAAAAGCAGCGTTGTAATTATTGTAAGAATATAGGACATTCGAAAGAAGATTGTCGTAAGCTTCTTGGAAAATCCAGTAAAGTAAATGAACAAACAAAGTCTCAACAAAGTTCTAATGTAATTCCAGCAGGAAATCTTAACATACTTACATGTTATGGTTGTGGACAAGCGGGACATATTCGTACCAAGTGTCCCAATGTTAGCAATAATACTGTGGAATCTTCTTCGATTGACTTTTGTTTATTCAGTTCGGAGAAAATGTCATCGTTGTCGCCGCGATTACGCCCTATACTAAACATTGATATTTTAGGATTGCATGGTACAGGACACGTGGATACTGCAGCTCGTCAAAGTGTCGCGAGTAAACTTTTGTATCAAAAACTATGTGAATTAGGCATTAACTTTTCGAGTGAATCTGTTAAGATACGGTTAGCGGACGGAAGCGAGAGAACTGATATTTTAAAAACTGTTTGTGTTAACGTTAGCTTATAACAACGTGTTGTTCCGGTAACATTTTTGGTTTTGCCTGAAGCAGAATACACATTACTCGGTATAGATTTTATAGTTGATATGGGTATCGTTATTGATGCTAAGAACCTCGCTAAGAACTCTGTCTGGAATTTTGCTGATGCACCTCTCGATAAATTTAAATTAAATTTTGATCAAATTCGTCGTAGTAATTCTACAGATTTAAATTCCATTTGTGCGTTACGCAATGATGAAGGTCACACTCTTCAAAGTTCTCAACGTGAAGAGCTTAATAATTTGTTGACATGTAACCAGGATATCTTTAGTCCAGGGGGAGATGCTACTACTTTTATTCAGCATCATATTAGAACCGAACCTCATCTGCCCATTAGTTGTCCTCCATATAGAGTAAGTCCTCCAATGAAGGAAATTTTAAAGAAAGAGGTTGATAAACTCTTAGAAAATGGTATTATTGTTGAATGCGAATCACCGTATGCTTCTCCAGCTGTCCTAGTAAGTAAAAAGGATGGAAGTCATCGTTTATGTATCGATTATCGAAAATTAAACTCTGTTACTAAGCACGATACGTATCCTTTACCCAGAATGGATGATTTAATCCACTCAGCCAAGAAAACCAATTATATGTCTTCTTTAGACTTACGTTCGGGTTATCATCAAGTAAGAGTTGCAGAAGAAGATCAAGATAAAACCGCCTTTATCACTCCTTTTGGATCGTTCAAGTTCTTACGTATGCCATTTGGATTACGCACTGCTCCAGCTACGTTCCAGAGACTTATTGACAAATTTAAAAGTGCACTCGGTAATAAATTAATATTGGCTTATTTAGACGATATTTTAGTGATTTCGGAAACTTTTGAAGAACACTTGGTAGATTTGGAATCTGTATTTAATCGACTCCGTGAGTTTAAATTACGCGCAAATCGGGACAAATGTGTTTTCGCAAGATCAAACATTAAATATCTCGGACATTTAATAACTTCGGAAGGTATAAAAGTTGATCCGGAAAAGACTTCAGCCATATTTAATATTCCACCACCGCGTACAGTGAAACAGGTACAATCATTTTTACAAACTTGCGCTTGGTACAGACGATTTATAAACAATTTTTCGGAAGTGTCGCGTCCGTTAAGTGAGCTTACACGAAAATCGAGTATTTGGAAATGGGAAAAACGCCAAGAAGACAAACCCAAGGAATCCGCTTCGTCTAGTTCTAGTTCCTCATCGGGACGATTTCACAACTAGAGGGGGAGAATATAACGAAGCTACAACAGGTTTATGCGTGCGCAGCGAGTCCAGAGTCAGACGTCTACCAGCCGTGAACCGACGCGCCACGTTTTGTAACCTCTCCGTTGGATTCTCGTTTAATCTTGTATACAAATCACACAGTTCATAATTTAGTGTATATTTAGTTAAATAAACGGTCTATCATATTTAGTTGTTTAATTTCTCGACACGGCAACGAACATTTAAAATAAATCCCAACGTAACAACATCAACGTTGGTTATATACGTTTAATCTTAGAATTTTCTCTTCCATCCAACCACAAAATTTCAGTTCTACCGATAAAACTAAAAACTAACACCCCTTTCCTTATCGTCCTAGTATACACAAAAAACAAAATACGCCGATTTTTAACTAGCGCTTGAGCTCGAACGGCACATCGGCGAAAATATCTAAATAATGAAATGTGTAGTACATTTTATGCACTTTAATTTTGAGTTGAGAGGTTTTTTAGGAAAAGTTGCTAGTTTCTGAGTAATAAGAATAAAACTGGCAAAAATGAGATTTTTTACCTTTTTAGCATTATTTTTTCAATGTTGCGTTATGAAATTTTGTTGGCAAACCTAAAATTCGGATTCAGCATCCCAAAAAACCTATACAATGGAAGAAATCTACCACAAGACTTTCCCGCTAGGGGTAAATCTGGTCTAAAAAGACGAGAAATGTTTTAAAATTATTTATGGTTTAAAATAAATATGTAATTAAAAACATTTAAAATTTATTTAGAAGGTATTCTCTTATTTTCTTTTCTACGATCACTAATTATTTATTAAGTAATTACTAAAACCATGCTAAAACTTAGAGAATAGCAAAGCACACTGCAAGATTTCGAGTCCCTACACGGAACGATGATTATAAATTCACGTATTTATTTGATAACGATAAACAAATAAGAACGTGGTAGATTAGCCTTGGAGCATTGTTTGGATTTTAGGCGCGAGTCATCTGTTTCATTATCGCTGAACTATAAAATCACTAGCAAGCGTTCGCTCTGTAGCAGCCGGTAATTTGTAAGTGCGCTCAATTTAAATTCCCCGTTTAAAACGGACTTCAATAGTATATACCAAAAAAACTGAAAATTTAAAAAAAATTCTTTTTTAGAGTGATATTATAAAACATTTCAAATCATCTAAAATGTATATTTTTAAATTTTGCTTTTAAGAAATGATGCAAAAAAAAATTTGCAATCGAATTTTTTTAAATTATTTTTTTAAATATATTTATTTAAAAGAATTTGTATTTCTAGAAATGGATACAAAATTTGGTTACAAAAAACTTATATTTTACTATAATATCTATTGAAGTTAGGTGAGCGCGTAAAATTTCCCGATCTTAAAGTAAGAGGGTTGTTATTGTTATTAAAGCTCTTGAACTTCTACACCTTGCATCTCAGAATAAAATTCACTATCAAAAGAAACAGGGAAGTCTTCGGATTCCTCTTTAAAATGTTCGGAACAAATATATATATATGTTTATTGATTTTATCTAGTGAAAGACGTTTATTTCCACATAAATTAAACCATTGAAGGAATTTTACCACATTTGTTTTTGGTTTTGGAAATGGTTTAAATTTAATTGATTTTAAACAAGATTTTACGCGGGTGTCGTTTTTGCAATTTTTATAATAGCACTTCATTTTGGGCTCCTAGATAATTCGCTAACAGATTAATAAAGATACAACATAAAACATAAAGTTCTACAACATTCCAGTTAGCATTTAAAAATTTAATTTATAGGTTATATATACAAACAAATGTCATAGAAATCAAATTCGTTTGACAAAATAATTAAACTTCTTATACTTTTAAATAAAAATTGTGGTATATTATATTTTTATTCCTTATTTTTTTAAATAATATTTAAAATGTTTAAAATTGAAAAAATGCAATAAATAAAAATCTATAAGTTAGTTATTTTTACCCCGTTAGGTTTGTTGGTTGGTAGCACTGTTAGAGTAAAAGAGTAACATGTCGAAGCATTCCAACCCGCTCATTTCAAGACCTGAACGACCCAATTGTATTTAATCCGGTTTTTATTTAAATTGGTGTTATTTAAGATTGTTTGTATTTTTGATTTTTGTGTCTTGTGTTGATGTACTATTAAACTATTCTTCACTCAAATTTAGGAATACCTGGTAAATAACATAAAAGTACCCATTTTTTTAAAAAAGAACTTTATGTAGGATGTATAGGCACTTTCAATTTTTGAATTAAGAAATCGGAAATAAAGAAATTCATTAAGAGGATAGCCGGTGTATTCGGTAGGCTCTTGTGTTTTTGATCATAAAAACTTTTCTTTGAAAGAGTTTTTTAATTTTCTTTTTGGGGTGCAATGTAGAATCTTCAGGCTATAATTTTTTGCAATTTTTGTCCCTGTGAAGTAAAAATTTTAAAGGAAATCGTACAACAAAAAGTTATTTTATTTCATTTAAAATATGCAGGGCCGGGAAAATTTTATTTTATTATTAACCCTTATAGGTCCGAGCTCAAAAAATAGCACATCTGTCCGACCGGGGGTTACTTGCACCTCACATGTAATTTGGTATGAAAAAATAAATTTTTATGTACCACTTTTTTATTTACTTTATTTTATATAAATAAAATACATTGATTTTTCTGCGGTTTACAAAAAAAAATCAGGCAAAATTAACCTTTTTTAGAAATTCATGCGAAATTTCTTCGGCAAGCTTTTGGCACTGAACAGCTAAATTATAGTCGAGCCATCGAGTGCTCCACACAGACATTTTTTTTTCAACTAAGCCAATGTTTTCCGTATTTTCTGATATTTTAATCTGGGTTAGTGGAAACAACGACAGGGGTGTATGTGTACCCCCACTCAATTTATATTTTTTTTATCGACAAATATAGTTCGACTGATGTTAATATTCTACCAGATTATGTAAAATACAATAACAAGAAGCTATTAAAATTGTCGGTACTAAAAAAAATTCTACAAAAAAATATGGAGAAAAATATTACCTTGGGGTGAATTTGTATCCCGCTTGAACCTATAAAGTTTAGGATTTTAAACTAGAGTTAGGCAAAAGCGATAATAAAGTTGATTTGTATTGAAGCTAGTAAGTTAGGTACTTTGGATTTTACTTGTGTACAAACTCGATCCAATAATTGTTTCGGTTATCGATGCGTTAAAAGATTTTCTTTAGAATTACAATTACTATCAAATGTATAACACGATTATGTTTCTCGTGTGTTAGAAAATAGCATGATATTGAAACTTTTAAAACAATTACTTGTAGCCTTTTTATTTGATATTAATGATTCAATAATTCAGTGATAAAATTGTGTTTAAGCAAAAAACGTAGTTTAAACGTTATTATTAAATTCTCGAAAACTGCCGAATGAATATCATAAATTACAATTTATTTTACCTATTTAAATTATACCGAGGGGTGCACAAAAAACGGCCAACGATGTAGCTTCGTTATTTCTTATACGATTTTAATAAGTGATATGTCAAATTAAATGGTTTAAAGAACACTACTATCAGATAATAATAGATTAATTTTATTTTTGAAAACATCAGAGGAGGAGGAGGCACTTTTCTTTTTCAAATGGCAACATATTTTTTTCGATTGAGAGAAATCATTAACAAAAATAATCTAATCCAATTATACCAATAATTTTTTTTTCAATTAATTTTTGTAAATTTTTTTTTCCTATTTTTTTATTATTATTAATTTTTTTAAATTTAATTCAATTGTTTTTTTTTTGTATTTGAGTTTTGAGTTTTTAATTTTTTTAAATTTCCTTTTTTAATTTATTATTAATTATTAATAAATTAAAAATTATTAATAATAAAGTAAAAACAAAATTTAAAAAAATAAAAAACTGAAAACTCAAACACAAAAATAAGAAATAAAAAAAAATTAAAAAAAAAATTATTGGTATAATTGGTTTAGATTATTTTTGTTAATGATTTTTTTCAATCGAAAAAAAATGTTGCCATTTGAAAAAGAAAAGTTGCTTCCTCCTCTGATGTTTTCAAAAATAGAATTAATCTTTTTTTATCTGATAGTAGTATTCTTCAAACCATTTAATTTGACATATGACATGAAAATCGGATAAGAAATAACGAAGCTACATCGTTGACCGTATTTTGTGCACCCCTCTGTATAATTTAAATAGGTAAAATAAATTGTAAGTTATGATATTCATTCGGCAGTTTTCGAGAAATTAATTTTAATAATATTTAAACTGTGTTATTTGCTTAAACACAATTTTATCACTGAATTAGGGTCATATTAATAACAAATAAAAATGCTAAATTTTCCCCGCCCTGCATATTTTATATATATTTCTTGGAGTAAAACTGAAAAAAAGCATATTTTATAAGCTAGATTTCGTTATTACTAAAGGAATTTTAATAAAGTTTAAGTAGGCAGTTAAAATATACATGGTGTCCCTGAAAGGTCTGTACAAAACAATACCACATACTCCCGAGACCAAAATAAGACGATTTAACCAAACTTATCTCTATCCAAAAGTTCTTAGTTAAGGCGCTACAGACCAATAAAGTTCTTAAAACTATTTTGTTTTTTTTTTAAATTACTAAAAATTGGTTCATACGATCATAACAAAATTTGGTATTTGGATATGTAATGAAAAAAGATAATTTTAGACAATTTGTTTTTACTTTTTCACGTTATGGAAGTGTTCAAAAATAGGTCATCCACACGCAAATTTTCTTGTAACTTTTTAATGGCTGAATAAAAATTCATAAAACTTTCTTGTACCTAAACAGTGTAATTATAAACTTTTTTTGTCTCTTATACAATTTTTCTAACTCTTTTAGTTTAGGCAGAAAAAATATTTACATGTGGTGCATAACCTAAGAATATACTGAATAAATTTGTGCAGACCTTTTATGTACCACATGGAAATATTTTTTTTCTGCCTAAAATAAAGGAGATAGAAAACTTTTGTAAAAGACAAAAAAAGTTTATAATTACGCTATTTAGCTACAAGTAAAATTTTATAAAATTTTATTCGGCCATTAAAAAGTTAGAAGAAATTTAGGATGTCGATGACCTAGTTTTGACCACTTACATAACGTGAAAAAGTAAAAACAAATCGTCTAGAAATCGTTTTTTCCATTACATAGCCACTTACCAAATTATGTTATGATCGTATGAGCCAATTTTTAGTAATTTTAAAAATACAAAATAGTTTTAAAAACTTTAAGGTCTGTAGACTTTAACGAAGCACTTTTGGTTAAATCGTCTTATGTTTATCTCAGGAGTATGTGGTATCATTTTGTACAGACCTTTTAGGGACACCCTGTATACAGGTTGGTCGAGATAAAGCGAATTGTCGAAATATCTCCAAAAGTAACAGTTTTAGAAAAAAAAATGTTTCAAATAAAAATTATTTGGTCTTAAATGGGCCACAGAATGAGAATAGTTAGTTTTCACCTGCGGGACTTCTACATGGTCATTGTAACTCTAACTCAGTTTTAACCCATACTTTTTTATATGAATCAGAATCCAGCAAAAAAAAAGAATTATTGTCTAAAGCATTTTTCTTTTTAGCCCTTAGTTTTAGCACAATTTGTGTCTTAAGTTTTTCTACTTTTAGGCTTATTCCTTACATTTGCGAATATCTGGTTGAATACATTTTTTTATTGTTATTTATTACAATATTAAATATGAAATTACAAGAAGAAAAAGTTCCAAAATTCGCGACCACCTCCCAAATAATTAAAAAAAATCATGAGCAATTTTGGGACTTTTTCTTCTTGTAATTACATTTTTAATATTGTAATAAATAACAATAAAAATATATTCAACCAGATATTAGCAAATGTAAGGAATAAGCCCAAAAGTAGAAAAACTTAAGACACAAATTGTGCTTAAACTAAAGGCTAACAAGAAAAATGCTTTAGACAATAATTTATTCTTTTTTTACTGGATTCAGATTCAAAAAAAAAATGGTTTTGAAAAAAATGTGTCGAATAAAAATTGTTAGTTTTAAATGGGGGAAAATAAAGAACATACTAATTTTATCGTCAAGCGTCAAAAAAAATTTTTTTTTCTTAAAATTTAGAATGTGTCAAAAAAATGATTTATGTAAAAGTTTTTTGTTTTTTTTGAGTTAATTTTAATATTGCCAAAAAAATTATAGGTTTTCACTCTTGGTTTACATTGAAATTAACACAAAGATGACCTTTAACCAATAAATAACTTGCACTATGGTTTTTCCCCTTTTAAACCAAACAACTTTTATTTGAAAGCTTTTAGTTTTTAAATTATTCATTTGTCTCAAAGTAGTATTGGGGATACTTTTTCGTTGACA
The DNA here is from genome assembly GCA_963971135.1 of Stenus bimaculatus. NCBI lineage: Eukaryota > Metazoa > Arthropoda > Insecta > Coleoptera > Staphylinidae > Stenus > Stenus bimaculatus. The sequence continues at coordinate 42,483,341 of OZ020181.1, forward strand.
GGTGATTGATTTATGACCTTTCCTGTCTCTTTCTACTGCAGGTGTTCATTTCTCTCTTTCTCACTCACATGCTCCTTTTTTCTTGCAACGCAGGTAGTCGTTTGTTTTCGGAATTTGATTTATGACTTTGTTGACGCCGCCCATATGTCTTTTTAAAGAATTTTGGTTTATGACCTTCACTGTCTCTAATGCAGGTGTCCTTTTTGATTCGCGACATGTTTCGACATGATTTAACTTGTATTTTCTTGATTGCACGTGCAGCACAGGTGTTCTTTTATGATGACGTCAGATTTATGACCTTCTCTGTCTGCAGGTGTACTTTTGACTCGCGACATGTTTTATCTTGAATTTTCTTGATTGCACGTGCAACACAGGTGTTTTTTGTGATGACGTCAGATAATAAGGCAATATAAATGTTGGTGCCTAAACGGTAACCATCAGTGCAGATCAAAAATTGTTCCTCGAAGACGATGTCGAACTCAAAAATGTCAAAGAAGTCCACCAGGTGTAATAAACCTTTGAAGATGGGGAAGCAAGCTAGATTTAAAAATTATGCTCCGTACAACGATGATGCAAATATTAAAACTCTTTTTAATAACTGTTTGGTGATTGGTGAAGAGAACTGGGATGTGCCCAACGCATACAATAACTTTAACGGTGGAGAGAAGATTCCAGGTGCCATAGATGACAAGACTAATAATTGGGGTGAGAAGAAGAGGTTGCTTAGGGAAATACAACTACCTTTAAACCCTAGCGGAAGTAAGATGATAAGGTTCGGTCTGGATCCTTACTCGGAATTTAAAGTGACCGTGATTATTGTTGTGTACCTACTCGGTCAGGACGATAGGCGTCGTAGTTAAGGTGACAAATAATTAAATTTGCAAGAAACAACTTTAACTACTATACAACAAGTTTATTTGGAGAAAAATACTAACAGTTGGTTTTACAAATATACAGTTACTAGATTTAACCGACGATGTTGTTCACTAGAACTTGGTAACTTGAAAAAGTAGAAATGTGTGTCTGTGTCTTGATAATGAGTGAAAGAGTATTTGGTGAAAGAGTGAAAGAGTGGAAATGTGTGTCTGTGTCTTGATAATGAGTGAAAGAGAATGAGTTCTTCGTGTGCAGCCCTTTTAAGGGTGCTCGTAGTCGATGGTCTCGTAGTTCGTAGTATCTCTCTGATTGGATAAACTCACAGGTACTTAAATTAAATATGTTCAATTACAAAATTCTGCTTAATACTAGAAATACCTAATTTAGGGATTTAAGATAATCTTCCAGGAACAAGGTCGTTGTAAAGGAAGTGGAAGGTAGACATTTCATAGAAGGATTAAGGAAATGATAGCAATAAATATACAAATTACTTAGAACTAAATTACATACAAAATACTAAATTAATATTAAAAATGTTAATAAACATATTGTTTATAATAACACACATGGTATATGTGGATGGGCACACAACACCTCCCTCGTTAAAAATAAAGTCAGCGGTCCTATGATGGATGACTTTATAAAGTTGAAGTAATGTAAAGTCTAGTTGAAGAAGTTCTTGAATTTTCTTATGGAAGTTTTCATTAAAGTTGTGGCTGGTTTTCTTGTAATGTTGGACATTGTACAATTAGTGTTCCATTTAATATTGATAAAATTCTGAATCATTGAGTATTGTATTCGATGGTAAAAAAAGGTACATAAATATCTTCATTCTTCTTCAAATTGATTGATGAAATGTGGTACAAATTTTTATACAATTAATCAACTTGGTAATTTAAAAAGGAAAATGGTAAAGAAAGGATTGAAAATAAAAATAAAATTTTAATTAGGTTAGGTGAGGATTACTAATTGTATGTACATTTGCAAATATTTTTTTTTCGAAAATAATTTAAAAGAGTATGCAAAAAATTAAAAAAAAATACTTTATACATAATATATACACTTAATAAACTAATGAACTTATTCTAAAAAATGAAAAAATATGAAAGAGTGTTTACTTATTGTAAAGCAGCAAATGGTATTTAAATTTTAAATAAAATAAATTTTGAGACTGATTTCTATTAGTTACAAATTTGATACTATTTTGAAATAAAAGAAGTATTTCTTTAAAATTGTAATACGTTTGAAAAATAAATTGTTTAATTGAAATGCCATATTTAAGTGTCTTTGAATTGTTAATATACTTTGTTTTATAGTTAAAATTTAATAATCTATCATAATATTTAATTTTTAAATGTTTAGTATTATTATGCATTATTTCTGAATTATGAGAACTTAATAATTTATCATAATTAAAAGAAGTAATGAAAAATTGAGTATTTAGCTTTTTATAATGTTTGAAAGTAGTAAAATTTTTAATACTTGGAGATAATCTATTAAAAGAATTTTGAGTTTGCTTATCTTTAAATTTGGCATTAATATTTTGTCTATTTACCCATTAATTTAATTTTTGTATGTTATTTGAAAAATTAATTCTATGATTGCTATAAAGATTTTGGTACAAGTTTAAACTTTTATATTTCTTAACTTTAGATACATTTATATTATTTAATGGTACAAGATTTGATTGGTTCTGAACGTTTGTCTTATTACGATAATGTTTGTTTAAATTTCTGCATAAATGATTTTGATTTAAAGTTTTATATGAAGCATAATATTTAGTTTTAGGATTTCTTATAATGTACAAATTTTGGTAATCTTTATTTTTTATCATATTAATATTTGTTTTAATTTTAGGTATAATTTGATTAGAGGTTATTTTTTTATTTCTATTAAAACTTTTCTGATAAGCATCTACAGAAATTTGATTTAATTTTGAATCATTTACTAAACTATCATTTTCAATATTGGAAATTGTATCATTATCATTACATTTCTTGAAGTTAATTGCATTAATTAAATTTGTTTCTTCTGGTGTATTTGGAAAAATGTCATTATTAGAAAAATTAGTTTTTAAATCTAAATATCTTAAAATTATTTCTGATTCGAATTCATCGTTAATAACTTCCGTGGAAGGAGGGATGAATTGTAAACTTTCTAAATTAATTTTCAATAACTGTTTGGATAAGTTTTTTTGCGCAGTTTCTTCGGGTATATTTGTTATTTTTGATTTTTCAGCTAAATTTTCAAGGTTTTCGTTGGATTTTATTTCATTAATTAATGTATTAGTTTTAGTTTCGTTAGATTCATCATATGACAAAATTTTTTCTGAACATTCATGGGAAGTGGTTTTATCTTCGTTCTTAGAAAAATTTGAATGTGTTACATGCGAAAAGCTATCTGTTGTAAAAAATGAACTGAGGAATTGTTTGGCATTTTCTTCATTAGATGATGGCGATATAGATGCGCCCTGTTCTGATATGTTACCATTATTATTTGATTTTTGAGTTTTTGAATGACCAGTATTGGAATTATTTCTATTATTTCCATTGTGACTAGGATTGAATCTTTGGTTATTTTGATGATCATTATTATAATTATTATTAAAATTAGTAGAATTTGTTCTTCTTCCTTGAAAATTATTATTATTAAATCGATTGTTTCGATTATTTGTGAAATTATTAAAATTATTTGAATTATTATTATTACTGTTTGATCGATTGTTTGAATAATTTTGATTAAAATTAGAGTAATTTTGATTATGATTATTTCTGAAATTATTGGAATTGCTAGGATTATTCCTATAGTTATAATTATTATTCCTAGAATTGCCGTTGTTGAAATTTTGCCCCCTAAAATTTTGATGTGCGTTGTTACGTTGCAACATTCTACATTCATTTATGGTGTGGCCAAATTTTTTACAAAAATTACATTGAATGTTTAATTTATTAAAATTTATGTTATGATTTTGGTTCAATCTACAACTATCCGAGGAATGATTATTTTTACCACAAATTACGCAATTAATATAACTTGAATTTTCAATTTTAAGAGCTTGCTCTTCTAATAAAGCAGCAGACACAGCATCTTTAAGATTATTAAAATTTCCATATCGTAACATTTGAGCTATTTTTGGTTGGCTATAATGAATGAATCTATTTAAGGTTATTTCTTGAATAAAGGAAAGTTTTCCGGCTAATCTTTCTTGATTAGGTTCAGAGATATCTAAAATTGTTTTTATTTTATTACAAATTAATTCTAACCTAGCATGATAACTTCTTACGTTTTCTTGCGTACCTTGTTTACTATTGTTTAATTCTTGGAGTAATTGATCATATGATTTTCTATCTTTGTAATGATCTACAAAAAAATCGCGTATATCATCCCATGTTTTCAAATTATAATTAATATCTAACAGTTCTTTAGCTTTTCCTATAATTCTGCTTTTAACTAATTGAAGCATAGGAAATAACTGACTATCTTTAGCTAATAAAAACATTCTATCAACTGAGTCAATAAAATCACGCAATTTACTTTTATCACCATTGAATGTTTCGTGAATCATACCTGCTAAAAATTGCAAATTACAATCTGGACCCGCCGGTGGTTCTACCAGTGGCCCCCGTTGTGCACCATTCAATGCCCCTTGTTCTTCAGTATTCGGCATGATTATTTAAGAATTAAAGAAATTCAATAGAAATGATAATTATTTATGAAAATTAAAACCTCGTTAATAAAGAATTTTATAAAATGAAAAAAAATATTGAATATATTTGAAACCGATGTTTTCTTTATTTATCTATATTTATAAAATATTATTATAATTATTTCGTTAATAAGAAATTTATTTAATTAAAATTTAACTTTAATGATTTTATTTAATATAATAATTAGGTTTTTGAAACTTTGAAAAAGAATAATAATAATCAGTTCGTCTTTAGAACTTTGAGAAAAAAAAATATTTATTAATTATATTGAGTTCTCTTTGGAACTTTGAAAAAAAAATTATTTATTAATTATATTGAGTTCTCTTTGGAACTATGATATAGAGATAAAAAATTATATAGTGCGTCTTTGGAACTTAAAAAAATTATTCAAATTATATTTGTAATATTAATAATAATAATGAATTGGAAATTAACAAAGAAATACCTTTTTTGGATACAATGTTAATTAGAAAGGATACAAAGATTATTACAGATTGGTATAGAAAACCTACATCTTCTAATATTTTATTAAATTATTTTTCAAATCATGCTTTCAAACATAAAATTTCTATGATAAAAGGACTTATACATAGGGTTTTCAATTTAAGTAATAAGAAATTTCATTCATTAAATAAAAATAAAATAATTACATTATTAAAAGAAAATAATTATCCTAAATTAATTTATAATAGTTTAATTAATAATTTCTTTATGGGGAAAAAAGTCATATTGATAAAGGAACATCTTTAACTTATTATAAATGTGCATATATTCCTGAGACAAGTTCTAAACTTAAAAAATTATTTAAGAACTATAATATTAATTTAGCATTTTATAATATAAAATCAATAAATTCCATTTTTAGTAAACTTAAAGATCTTGATAAAAATGAAGTAAAATCTAACTTAGTTTATAAAATTCCCTGTAAAGATTGTAATAAAATTTATATTGGTCAAACTAAACAACATTTATGTAATAGAATTTAACAACATAAATATGATTGTAAAAGAGTATTACAAAATGGTGATAATAATAATTTAACAGGTTTGTCTTTACATGTTAACTCAACCAAACATGAAATAAATTTTGAATCTATTTCTATTTTAGATAAAGAAATTAATACAAAAAAACGTTTAATCAGTGAAATGATTTTCATTCATAAACATAAAGAAAATATGAATTTAAAAACTGATATTCAAAATCTTAGTAAAATCTACCACAATCTTATCTAAGCATTTTCTAAATATATATATTTTTATATTCTTTTATACATATATACATACTACTATTTTTATTTTTTATTTGTAATTTATTTTTATTTTATTATTTTTATACTTTATACCAGATTTATAATTATTTATTTGTTTGTAAAAAATACTTCTTTTTTTTTTTCACTTTTAAAATCAAAGTGCTTTTATAAACAACTATATTATAATTTATTTGTCAAAAATAATTTACTGACAAATTATATTTTATACGTCTTCTTTTTACATTTTTTACAAACCATTTTTATTTACAACAATTTTATTAGTATATTTGCCAAGAAAATTAGAAAACACTTACTATTTAAATCTGGATTTTAAGGTAATTTAATAAAATGGAAATAAAATTCAATTTTTTACAATGTTATATGTTATATTATTATTATTTTAGCTTGAGAAAGACATAATTTATATGTCGTAACGTTGCTGTTAAATAAATAGTTTTTTAAAAACTCTTGTGTTTATAAATTCCCAGAAGCCAGAATTATCTATTTCTTAAATAATAATAACCTTTATTGGCATTTAAATTATATTTGTATTTAGTTCGTCTTTGGAACTTTTTAATAATAAAAAAATGATTTTGCTCTTTCAATATTAATAAGAAAAAAAAATATCAGAAATTTGAATAAAAAGAATAGGAAAAATAGTTAGGAATCCAAGTAAACTGATTAAATGTAAAAACGTGTACTCACTCTGAAGGATGGGAATTACCCACGGAAACTCTTCTTGTCCGGTGATACTTCCAACTTGCGAAGACGGAATTTAGTCCAGAACTCTTCTTATATTCTCTCCTTAGGTTTTTTCGATTTGGGCACTTCGATACGGTTGATCAGACCAATTTCTCGACGCTTGGTTCCAAATTCAAAAAGATCCGACTTCTGACACCAATTTTATGTTGTGTACCTACTCGGTCAGGACGATAGGCGTCGTAGTTAAGGTGACAAATAATTAAATTTGCAAGAAACAACTTTAACTACTATACAACAAGTTTATTTGGAGAAAAATACTAACAGTTGGTTTTACAAATATACAGTTACTAGGTTTAACCGACGATGTTGTTCACTAGAACTTGGTAACTTGAAAAAGTAGAAATGTGTGTCTGTGTCTTGATAATGAGTGAAAGAGTATTTGGTGAAAGAGTGAAAGAGTGGAAATGTGTGTCTGTGTCTTGATAATGAGTGAAAGAGAATGAGTTCTTCGTGTGCAGCCCTTTTAAGGGTGCTCGTAGTCGATGGTCTCGTAGTTCGTAGTATCTCTCTGATTGGTTAAACTCACAGGTACTTAAATTAAATATGTTCAATTACAAAATTCTGCTTAATACTAGAAATACCTAATTTAGGGATTTAAGATAATCTTCCAGGAACAAGGTCGTTGTAAAGGAAGTGGAAGGTAGACATTTCATAGAAGGATTAAGGAAATGATAGCAATAAATATACTAATTACTTAGAACTAAATTACATACAAAATACTAAATTAATATTAAAAATGTTAATAAACATATTGTTTATAATAACACACATGGTATATGTGGATAGGCACACAACATTATTTGCAAGCAAAAACTGGAGAACGGACCGCGCTTTTCTTTTGAAAGTTTTAAAAACTTCCTAAACGCACTACCAGAAGCCTTAATTACGTTTAAGAGTAAGGAATTAGCATGGCCTATATTATTACCGGAGCACTCCCTGCAGGTCAAAAGAGACTACGTCGAGGTGAAATCTTTTAAAGAAGATGAATTTACCGTGTGTCTAGGTGAAAAATCACCTGAGGCGATCAACATTAATGCAGCATGGTTAACCGACATCGTAAATAGAATCGGATTAATTGATTTTAATCCAATCAATCGTTATATAGAACTGGTAAGGTCTCAAACAACGGAGGAGCCATCAGAAGAGTTATTCTGGAATGAGTTATTGAAAATGCGTAACGAAAACGGGTGCGATGAAGAACTTGTAAGTGAGATGCTTTTAAAATTTCCCAAGTTTTTAAAAGAAGAGGTATCAAGAAAAGTTAACAACAGTGTTGATTACAGAAATTTTATGTATTCAAATGTCTAATATTATAATATTGTAATAAAATGTAATGGGTAGTTTATTTAAATAAAAAAAAATATTATATGAAATTGCTTTATTTTATTATACCTTACATATCAATTGTATATAAAACATGATTTATATATAGAACTTATAATTATACTAATTTAAAAATACAGTTTAAATAGCTTATTAATTACAGAATCATTATTTTTCAAATTATCAGTAAATAATGAAAGAATATCTTTTAAATTACCATTATTAACTAAATATAATAAAATAACTAAACAATATTTTCCGCATACATCAGAATTTACATGTTGCAAAATTTTATCATTATACAAAACACTTTTACAGTGGCGGTTTAAGAAAATTAAATGATCGTTATTTATAGGAGGACGTCCGAAACTGTCAAAATATACGCCTTCTTTGTCTTTATTGATGTAGATAGCGACCCAGTGTTCACCAGAATCCCAGGACGGCATTGTGTTTGCAATTATAAGGCATGGTTTACGTATCATTCGGGGTAGTTGATTAGACGCGCATACGTATCCTGCATGATGTCTTGCTTGTAACTTGGATAAACAATAACGCAATTCGAGAGTATTCATTGGTCTAGCTCGAGTAATCAACTATGACATTTCTGTTTTTATCAATCTCAATAAGGTTATCAAACTCTCCGAAAATAATGCAATTTAAGGTTTCTCGTAAATTAGCGCCGAATCTAACTTCGAGGCTAAGTGATCCTTGCTTAACCAAATTCCACTGATTACACATGTTGGCTGATAAGACAGGTGTCAAATCAAAAGCCATTAGGCTAAAACCATCCTTAAAATCGGATCTGGAGATATTATTTCCCTCATTTGTATAATGTATGCCCGTTCCAGAAAATAAAGTATGATATGCCTGAACAAATAACCCGTTATTTTCAAAATCAGGTGTGATTGCTCTAGATGGAACCTGACGGCCGTCTATATAAAGACTGATATAATTTATGTTGCTATGTATGAAGTTAAAGGGGTTACTGGTTAGAGTACCATTGTTTGCTACGTTGGAAACAAAACCAATGATACATCTTTTAGGCATCTGTCCTAAGTAAATATTATCTATCGATTTACTTTGAACACCTTGTGGTATAGTGATGACTTTTACATCTGTTCTTGTAATTGGATACTTCACCGTTGATATCTCTAAACCTTGTGCGTGAGCCAAAAGAACTGTGGGACTAATTTTTACTCGTCGTACAAGAAGTCCGGCTTCCTGAATTACAACCTTAACCCCTGCAACGGTTGATAATAGGACAAACGCATTTCTTGAAGGCACTAACTTAACTTTCAATTTAACACCGTTTAACAGAAATTTATCCTGATTGAATATGTCACAGTGCAAGTGACCGATGAGGTCTACACTTTTACTCAGTGCAAAAAACTCTTTTCTAGCCTAAAATCCACTATTATCGTCACCTATCACATTCATAGAACCAGGAGTGTCATCGTACCATAAACCAGCGCTGAGATGAGTATTTTTTGCTTCCGAGCCATAATTTAGTAAGGTCTCTATGTAGGCTCTATAGGCGTAGGTATTACTTGGTGGGGAAATAAGTTTCTGATTTAAATATACATCAACCTGAGTGAAAAGGGTGTGAAGTAAATTATTAGCGCAGCTAACGGTTGCACTTTCTGCAGCAGTAAGAGCTGTACCATCTCCTTTTACAATCTTTACTTTCAAATGCAACAAAGTGTGCGATAAATCAAAATATTCGTCTCCATTTCCTGGTACAATAAATTCTATGGGCGAATCTTCACTTAACGATGAAAGAGGTTTGTAATCAATCCAGCTTCCGCTTTCCACACTGGTTTGAGTTGTAGGTACGGCAAACAAATCGAGTTCAGATTTTATACACTCGTGAGATAAAGTATGTAAAAGCGACATCTTAACCGAAAATATCTTTTTGTTTAGAATGCTTTAACTTGCGGTTCGCTCCTCTCACAACAAGAGCTTTTGATGAAATGAGTTTTTTCTTGGAAATTTTACTATTAGTACGTCTTCTTTTAAAACCACTCCCCACCATACGCTCTAGTTTATCGATGGCTTTACGTTTTAAGGTTTGTCCTGTCTCCACTAGTCTATTACGAAACGATTCTTTTGGCGATTTATGTTGACTAATATCGGAAATTATATTCGACCCAGCTTTTAATACTTCGCCTCCGAGAGTTCGCAATCCGCCACTTATTAAGGGCATGATTGTCCGAAAGAGACCCCCAAGAAAACTCCCTATACCATGACCCTTCTGAAAACTGGCACCTTTATAAATAGTGCCAATTCCATTTCCGGCCTGTGATGCGTAATATGTATGATAAGGACAAGACTTCATTTTAGGAAATCTTTTTAAAGTGTAGTTTCAGACACGAAGTACCAAACTGAAATGGTACTAAATCACCGGTATCAGTCCTTATATTTATCTCTATAGTTTCAAACTCTCTACGTAGCACATCAACATAATGTGGTCGATCGTAAGTAACAGTTTGTTGATAACCATAACCATAATTGCTTTTTATCAGGCTAGTGATTCTTAAAAGCTTTGAATGGACGTCAGATATAATCTGTGGTTCGATGATATCACAATACACCATAAAAAGGTCGGGGATCCCACCGAGAATATTGAAGCCTCTTGATGTGTGTTTTCCACTAATCACATTCGCATAAGGATCAAATCCTAACAACATCGATAGCTTTAGGGCAAAAGTAATCGAAGTTACGTCTTCTGACGCACATACTATAGTTATTTTGTTCGCAGTACCATTAGATGCTTTTATTCTATGTTTTAAAAGAATTTCTGATGAATTCATAGCATCTATTATTTCATCAATGTTTCTGTAGTCTCCAGGTACTATATGGTCCTTTTCTATAACATTATTGTTAAATTGAATCCAGATTGCGTTTTGAAATTCGTTTACACTAAATATCGAACATGGGATTTGTATTTCGGAAAGTCCGACCTGTCATTCGCCTTCTAATTTAATAGTCTTCGGTAATTTGGTATAAAAGTGAGATGTCTTGTTCTCAGGGTAATAGTTCATAGAATTATTACTTAGTAAAGTGATGTAAAAATCTTTTTTCATATTTTTTCTATTGTCGATGCCTTCACCCACGAATTAAATTTATCGTTATACCCTTTCCACCTGACGAGATGCATACGATTAACACCTTTTCCTTTAGAGGCGACTATTTTATCTATTTGAAATTTCTCCAAAGGATCGTACTTTACTTTTTGTAGCTCTTCCTTGTAAGTAGTATAGTGACACTTTATTCTCATTAGTGCTAATGAGGTCATTAAGTACTTTCTCTTAATGAGGGTCGTTAAGCTTTCTCTTAATGAGGGTCGTTAAGTGCTTTCTCTTAATGAGGTAATTAATGACATTGACCTTCCTGGAATATTTGTGATGATGTAATAAGATTTTGGGATTAAGAAAAGAAATTTGATTTTTTTAAAAAACTAAGAAAAATCTTGAAGAAATAAATAATGTGAATCTAGTTCAATAAAAATTTTATTTGATGAATTTGTGTCTGTTATTATTATTATAATAATTATTATAATATTAATTATTATAATATTAATAATATTATTATTATTAATATTACTATTATAATATTATTTTTGGAAGTGAAAAGTTCGTTTTTGGCTGTTACTTTTATTTAACAACATTATTATAATATAAAAATAAAAATAAAAGCTACGATTTTTATAAAAATTTTATATTTCAAAATTCAAAATCTTGTAGAGGATGAGTATATATATTTTGCATAAGTTTAAAAATTTAAATAATTATTTGAAAAAAATTAAATGAAATGTGAAGGTGCTTTTAATGAAAAAAAAGAGTTTTAATTTTCAAGTAAAAGTATGTAAAATTACAAAAAATGTAAATAACCTCTAAAATAATTTAGAAATAAGTACTTGCTTTATATTTATTTTAAATATTAAATACATTTTATAAAAAATTAAACTCATGAATATGAAAGATTGTAAAGAGCTTTGAAGTAATTCTTGGTTTTCAAGGGATTAGTACGACAATGAGTTAGATAATAATAAACTTTTTGAAAAAGGAATTGAATATTTAGAAAGTATTAAAGAAAACAAAAGGGATTGATATTTATCTATGAGCCATTATAAAAACCTATGAAGTAATTGTTGGTTTTCAAGGGATTAGTACGACAATGAGTTAAATAACAATAAACTTCTTGAAAAAGGAATTGAATATTTAGGAAGTATTAAAGAAAACAAACGGGTTTAATATTTACCTATTTTTATTTATAACATAATTTATTTTTTAACATATTTTAAAAATATCATTCATTTAATTTAGCTATCATCTGCATAGCGTATTGGTTACCGCTATCCACATCTTCTACCACAGGTATAATCGGCAGCTCGCTGATTCTTCTTGCATGCTAAAAAATAAAAACGAGGTTTTAAATAATACTAAATTAGTAAATAATATTAATGTAATAAAATAAAAAATGTATCAACCTGTACTCACATCTCTTTTTATACTTCGTAACTCTCGAGCAATCTGCTCCCTGACTTCCCCGGGTCTTCGTAGCCTCGAACCTTCTTTTAGCAGCATTAACACTTTTTTAGCCACTAGCTCTTCCGCATTTTTTTTTAAATCAACCGGGCTAAGAGACGACGTATCACGCCTCATAAAAGTTTTTTGGTCACCTTCTTTTATATAAATCTCTCTAATTCTTATTAAGGGGCTCATTTTGGTGAAACAAAATTTAAACCAAACCACAAGACAATTGAAGGTAAAATGAAAATAGAAATCAATACTTAGTACATCCGGTGACTTTATTTAGAAATCACCTCAATAAGTACCCTTTTCAAGGTCTAGACAATATCTAACGATGTATATTATTTAAATTCTTGAAAATTTAAATAGAAAGTTGCTGAAAGGCTTAGGTTAGGTTTAACCACGATTAAGGGATTAGTACGTTTACTAATCCATGACGTAACTCATATTTGACTATATAAAGGTTGATTTTGGTACAATTCAGTCTATTCCGACAGTCCACCGTGAAGAAGATATTGTCCACTGCGAAGAAGATAGTTTGAAGAAAATAGTTTTTATCATTATGGATAATAAGAATCTCATCATCGATGAAGACAGGGAGATGGCTTCTTCATCATTCAAGATTGGATCGAGCATGCCATTGTTGGATGTCCCTGAATGTGACCCGCGATCAACCAAGAGGAAGTGTCCGTTTGAGGATGAAGAGCCAATGAATTTATTGGCTGAAGATTGGAACCGGATAGAAAAAATCGAGAGGGAATATATCGAGGCGTCAATCGAACGCGACGAGGGCGAAAAAAGTATTGACGATTCGTTGATGGGTGAAAGGGGGCGACTTTTTTTAGAAAAAGTTTTCCCCCTTAACCCCAGTGGGTCCAAACTAATTAGAATAGGGTTGGACCCATTCAATAAATTTACACCCTCGGCCGTATTATGCACGCCGAAAATAATGAATGGGCCAACGTTTGGGGAAGCGGATTTTAAGTCATTGATGTCTAAATTACCTAACATCTACCGATCACTTTTAAGAGGAAAAAAGAAGAAAAATTTTACGACGGAAGACCATACAGTGGAAGTGCACTCCCAGATGGTGACGGTGAGAAATAATAAAATACGTGCACCTTTCATTAATCTGGGGAGTAAGTCATTAGATACTTTATGTTTCGAATCCATGGGGTGTTTGTTTTTGGACACCTTAAAAAAGTAGGACGTTGCGACTGGTCATGTGTGGAGATATTTTTGCAGGGCCTGAGTAATCACATCTTCGACCAGATGCGAGATGAACCAACGGATGAAGACGTCGCCGTTTACCTACGTGGACTGAGGCAAGGGGATGATCGGATTCAACCACTTATAAGTGAATTGATATTAAAATTTCCAAAATTTATTAAATTTGACGTTGCCCGACGTGTGAGTTTTATGCGAGAATATAACCGCTGGTGTTAAGAATATTTCTTTTATTTGTAAATATTTTAAAATAAAAAACATTTTTAAAATTACAATTGTTTTTATTATTATAAAAAAACCTTACATTAAATACAATAATTTCATTTTTTATTTAAAAAATAATAATTAAACATTTTACTTATTAATAAATCATTGTGGTGGTGATTATTGCTAAATAAATTTACAAAATCGTTAACATCACCACCATTAACCATATACATTAAAAATATTAAACAATATTTTCCACAAACATCCGAGGTAATATTTTGAAGCAGTTTGTTGTTGTAGACAAATTTATAATTATTAAGAAATTTAATATGATGGTTGATATAAGGGCGTCGTCCGAAGCTGTCAAAAAATACACAATTTCCTTGACCATTAAGGTACAAAGCAATCCAGTGTTCTCCGGGTTCTGTGGCAGGTTGAGTATTAACTATTATCAGATGTGGTTTTTTTAACTTCATCTTTGGTAGCTTGTTCGATGCAACAACATCCGCTTTAAACCCAACAGGTTTAATTTTTGATAGATGTAATCGTAACTGATGAGTATTCATTTTTTAACTACCGTAATCGACCGTAACGTTTCTGTTTTTATCTATTTCAATAATATTGTCAAATTCGGCGAATACCACACAATTTATGGTCTCTGTTAAATTTGTAGAGAAATGAACCTCTAAACGCAAAGATCCATGTTTTATTAGATTCCACTGATTAGACATGCTAGCCGATAAATCGGGTGTTAAATCAAAAGCTAATAAACAATGTCCTTTTTTAAATTGATCCCTCGATATATTATTACCATCGTTCGAAAAATGAATACCGGTACCAGAGAAAAGAGTGTGATACGCTGAAATAAACAAATTTTCATCTCCGAAATTAGGTTGTAATGCTTTACTCGGTATTTGTATTCCATCCATATATAAGGTTAAATAATTAATTTCAAAATTATCAAAATTAAAAGGATTTAGTTTTAGGTCACCATTAAAAGCTTTATTTGATACGAATCCTACGATCACTCTTTTAGGCATCTGACCAAGATAAATGTTATCAAGTGTTTTACCACTTATACCTTGAGGTAGTGTTAAAACTTTAACATCTGTTCTCGTTATAGGGTACTTCGCCGTATTTAAATCCAAGGCCTTATGATGTGCTAACAACACTGTAGGATTAATTTTTACTCTACGTACACGTAGACACGCATCCGCAATCTGAACTTTACCGTTGACAGTTTCTGACGTAAGTACGAAAGAATTTCTTGAAGGTACAAGTTTAACTTTAAGTTCAACACCATTTAAAAGAAATTTATCTTGATTAAAAATATCACAATGGAGATGCCCCAATAAATCGACTGTTTTACTATTAGCTAGATAAGATGATCTTTTAACTAATCCTAGATTCGTACCATCGGTTTTATCCATACAACCAGATGAATCACCATACCATAAACCGCACGTTAAATGAGAAAACTTAGCAGAGACTCCATAATTTAATAAAGTTTCGAGGTATGCTCTGTAAGCGTAGGTATTATTTGGAGGCGATACCAGTTTTTGATTTAAATACACATCTACTTGACTAAATAGTGAGTGTAATAAGTTATTCACGCAACCTACTTTATCGTCAGCACCCAAAGCAGTTCCATCATTTTTTACAACTTTTACTTTTAAATATAACAAGGTTTGTGATAAATCAAGGTATTCATCACCACGACCTGGTACTATAAATTCTATAGGTGAATCTTCAGATAAAGATGATAACGGTTTATAATCTATCCACTGACCCTGTTCAATGCTTGTTTGCGTAGCTGGTAAGGCAAATAAATCCAATTCAGATTTAATACATTCACATGATTGAGTATGTAGGAAAGACATTTTTAATTTTTTCAGATTATTAATCGAAAATATCAGAAGTTTGCTTCTTTTTTAAATGACGTCTTGCACCGTTCGCACAACGTTTCTTACTAACACGTTTTTTTATTTTGTGTTGATATTTTACGGCGTTTTCTAACAGACCCGGACCCCACCATTCTATTAATTTTATCTTCAGCTTTTCTTTTTAAATTTTTCCCTCCTTCAATAATTCGATTTTTGATAGACTATTTTGGTGACACATCATTCTTTATATCTGATAAAATGCTCGACCCCGTTTTTAGAACCTCTTTTCCAAATGTTTGTAGACCCCCTTTTAATAAGGGTAATATCGTTCTAAATAAACCACCAAGGAAACTGCCAATCCCGTGTCCTTTCTGGTATGAGGCTCCTTTATAAATGGTACCGATTCCTGTACCAGCCTGACTTGTGTAATAATGATGATACGGACAATTCTTCATATTTTAATTTTTTCTAAGACACCAGTTTTTTTAAATGTAGTTTTAAGCACGACGTTCCGAATTGAAATGGCACCAATTCACCTGTATCCGTTCTTATAGATACCTCTATATTCTCAAACTCGCGACGTAAAACTTTAACGTAATGGGGGTGACTGTATGTAATTGTTTGTTGATAACCATAACCGTAGGTGCTTTTATTTATACTAGCTACTCTTAAAAGCTTGGATTGCACATCACCAACAATCTGTGGCTCCATGACATCGGTGTAAATAAATATTAAATCTGGGATACCGGCTAGTAAATTATAAGGTCTACTTATTCTGCTATTTAGTAAATTTATTTTAGGTTCCGAACCTATAATCATTGCTAATTTTGGTGACATTGTTATTTCTCTAACATCTCGCGATTTACAGGTGATTTTTATTTTATTTATAGGATCTAATTCTAAGGCTATAGAATGCTTAATCAGTAATTTCAATGAATTGAATTTCAATAATATTTGGTTAACATCGGTGTAGTCTCCTGGTGTTATGTAGTCCTTTTCCCAAAATTGCCCCTTAGATTCGACATATACAATGTTGTTTTTTTCATTTATATTGAAGATAGAGCAAGGAAATTGTAACTCGACGAGTGCTACAGACCATTCGCCTTCTAAATGAATACTTTTCGGTAGTTGAGTATAAAAATGTGACGTTTTATTATCGGGAAAGTAGGTCATGGAGCTGTTACTTAATAAAGTAACATAAAAGTCCGACATTATATTTCTAAAATTTCACTAGCCTTAACCCAAGAATTAAATTTGTCCGGGTATCCACGCCACTTGACAAGTACTTCTCGACTGGGGTTTTTTCCGCGTGTATCAAGCACTTTATCAACAATGAATGAGTCATCGGGGGAGTAGTTAACTTTTTGTAACTCTTCAGTATAAAAACATCCTTCAATTGGTTCTCCTTGTAAATCATCCAATTTATAAACAACAGGTTCTCTCTGTATAATTTTTCTAATTTTAAATATCTCAACAGACCAATTTGTATCATACCCTTTCTCAAATACATGTTTGAAACGTGTTATTCGCACAAAATCACCTACTTTAAATTTATTTTTGGTTTTATCCCTTTTCGGAACACAATCTAGATTTCTCCACACCGATAAAACATTTTCTTCACTCACCTCAGACGGTTTCATTTTAATACTACGATGATAGCTATTATTATATGCTTTAATTAAATCCTGTAGTACGTCTAAATACTTAAACGTATTTTTATTAGTAAAGTATTTAAACATTCGCGATTTTAACGTTCCATTAAATCTCTCCACTACCGACGCCTTAACATCAGGATTCTGTGTTGTAAAAAACTTGATTTCATATTTTTTAAAAAGATTTTGAACACCTTTAGCTATAAACTCTTTACCTTTATCCGTTTGTATACTAACAGGTATTCTTTTATTTTGTTCAAATATTTCAATGAAGGCTTTTTTAACCTCCTCAGAGTTTTTATGACGTAAAGGGAGAGCCCATGCAAACTTACTAAACACGTCTATAACTGTTAATACGTATTTGTAACCATCGTTATGATCCTCCAAACTTCTTAAATCAACTAGGTCAGCTTGAAAAAGATCGTCAATATTATCAACACAATATTTATTACGTCGAAAATTTTTTCTAGCTTGCTTATGAAGAGTGTAGGCGTTCTGACTCTGTAACCAGAATTTAACGTCTTTATATGGTAAATTTGAGTTCTGTTTCAACTGTTTTAAACCCGTAAAACATGAAGGGTGTTTTGTGTTTAGAAATATGCTTTCTAACTCTGTCATTGTCACATGCGGAATGATCTCCATTGAATATTGTTTGCTGATTTTGACAACCGTCTACGCTCATCATCTGCGCCACCGTCGGATTCTATAAAACTTTTCATCATAGAACTATTACTGATCGGACTGCTTGCACGCATTCCTGCAATGGATTTTCTTTTTCTCTTCGAAGTAATCGACGTTGTTAACATATCTGATGTGGATAAATCTTTCAAATATTGACGTCTTTTACTATTTTCTATTAGCTCCATAGGTGCATTCATAGATTTCAGGGATAATAAAAAATCCTCCCAGCCTTTAGGACGGGTGTGTTTTCTATTTCTTAGTACGTCGTTTATTAAATCGATAATGTTAGAATTAGGTATTAATTCACCACCCACTGAAACTCTTCCGTCACCACCCCAGGATATTTTATCGAAATCTTTTAAAAAGGTTAATAATAGTTCACCTTTAGCTCGAGTTGTTTTAGGTAAACTTTTTAAGATTTCATCGTGTAATGGTACATCTTTAACATTGACGAATTCTTTTTTACCCAAAGTTTCAGGTTTTAGTTCATCAGAATCATCATCTTTTAATGTTATTTTAACAGGTTTTCGTGATTCGTTAGCGAAATGTAAATATCTTTGTAGAATATCGTTATACTCACGCCACTTATCATGATCGTTTTTATCAGACTGTAATATTCTTTTCATTTCCTCGTCCATTTGCGTTAAATGATTTAAAGGTTGTTCGTTTGTTTTAAACTTATTTAAAGTATCGGCGTCGATTAGTAACATTTTTTTGGTGTGTTCCATTTTTTTTTGTTTTTTTTATTTTATTTAAAAATACTTGATAATATACCAGTCAAAATGGGTGTCAGTATTAAAGGGAGAATAGCACCACCCTTTTGAACCAAAATTCTTTTCTTACTGTTTAAAGAATCACCTTTTTTAATTAGTTTTCTTAAATTACATTTGTGGGTTTTTAATTTTCGTTTTTGATTAACCGTTAGCGGAACTTTCCCTGTCAATGTATTATATACACACTCGCAAATTGATTGAATAGTTTTTTTATCAGCCGCTTTTAATAAGGCGACACGCATTTGTGGTGTAGCCTTAAGGAGAAATTTAAGAGCGTCTTTACTGTTGATGATCTGTCGCGACATTACGGATTAAAGCTATTAAACTGGTGCACTTGCTTTTTATAGTTTTTTTTTGACAAGTATGCAACAATCGGGCCATCTCCCGGGAAAATCTTTGTTCTAAAACGTAACTCGTCTGCTGTTTCTTGTTTTAGATCGAAAAGTAAATAACCATAAGCTTCAGATGTAGCGTCTTTATATGCATCTTGTATAAATTTAGGGTGTTCCGGGTATACTTGTCTTGCTAGATGTTGTATCTGAGTACGATCTTGAGGATTTTTAAAATAAATTATGTAGTGTGTATTTAGTGAAATATCTCTTTTTCCCTTGCCTTGATGAAAAATATTTTGAGTTATAAAAAAAACACTAACCCCTCGATGATGACTCCCCTTAGTAAAAATATCAACCACTTTTTGATCACTCTCACTCATTAAATCGTCTATTATAATAAGGGTCGGGTATGAACCATCAAGGTCCAGATCAGGTAAACCTTGTCGGTACTCCACAGAAGGATTATTATATGAGTGTTGCCATTCATCATAAAACCAGATTATCTTTGTAAACTTAATATTACACAGATTATTTCGGTGTTTTAAGAATTTATTTATAAAAACAGTCTTTCCACATGACGTGGGACCAGCCACAATAGCTGTGAAAGGATGTTTGAACTCTATATTCATTTCACGTTTACTGTTTAATGATTGGTTGCGAAGTAACAAAACAATTATTTTTTAATTTCTTTTTATTTATTTAAAACCCCACAATTAGGTATTTTCAGATAGTGGTAGGGTGTTGTAATAAAAAATACTTAAATAAAAATTAAAACATTTTGTATATTAAAAAATATCACAATAAAACATTTTGTATATTAAAAAAATATCACAATAAAACATTTTGTATATTAAAGACAATGGTACATTAAAACATTTAAAAGAACATAAAATAAAACATAAATATATACATTATTATGTGAAACCATAAGGTAGAGTGTCGAAACTATCTAATATTAGGCGTCTTTTAGTGTAACAAATAGAATATTTTTTTGTTGAAGGTTTCGACACAACATCATAATTTTTGTTACGACATATCTGTCGATCTGTCTTTACAATTGTCTCAAGCTGTTTATTATAAACAACCAAATCTTTTAATACGTCAAAATTTATTAACTGTGAGTTTTTAAAGTTTAGTGTAATACCTTTCACTTTACATATTGATTTAAAGTTGTTACCTTTAGTAGAAAATACCTTATATGCATAGTTCTTAGGTCCACCACTCACAAATTCTGATATGAAACTACCGTAACCATAGTCTTTAACCAACTCATCGGTCATATTACCAAGATATTCACCTGTAAGTGGATTTTCTTCACCATCTTTCCACGTGAATATGATACTATCGGTGTCAAAATATAGGATCCTTCTATCAAGTTTTTCAATATAGCTGTATAATTCCAATCGAGCCATTGCTGTTGTGTATGCTGCTAGAACAACATTCACATTCGGTGATGGTTTTATAGCCTCTTCAGGTCTATTCCAACTCACCAACAATACGTCGTCACTTATTATAACTATATTGTTAACGATTGTAGAAGGATCCGTTAAAATTTTAAATAATTCTGAGGGTTGACTTATAATTGAAGTACCCTGCAAGTCATCCCTTTGACCTAATTTACCCCAGAAAGAATTTAGCATAACTTTTGATATAAAACATAACCCTGGGTTAAATTTAATTTTATCGGGTCTTAAACTAACACCTTCTTCATCATTATATTTAGTTATATAGTTGGTCTTATCAAAATCGGTTATACAATTATTAGGCCACCCACTAGCCTCCTGTTTAATTTGTAAAAAGTTATTTATGTAGCCAGTGAATAAACCACCAGATTTGGTCGTTTTATTATACGATATGACCTCATACTCCCATACCTCCGTGATCTTAATAATTTTGTAACCTTTAACCAAAGCCAATCTTAATTCGTCAGCAACAAATGTACCTGAAAACTGACGTTCTAAGACGGTATGAGTACATGGATCTTGTTCGAGAGTTTCGGCGCATTTTAAACATAAAACTAACATAAGCTTACCATGAAGTTTAAGAGGTAGTACAGGATGGTATAGTGTGTTTGGAGCTAATACCGTACATTTGATAAGACCTTCTATATTTCGTAAATCTAGTGACGAACAAGCATTCTCACCCACGTGTACCTTAGGGTGACCTACAGGGTATTTCCCGTATTTGTTGATAAAAGGGTACAGTGAACATACATCGTAATATAAAATTTTCTCACCTGGTTCACATCTGTGATATAATTTAACAGCGTTTGTCCGCCCACCGTAAAAAGCATCTCTAGGGTTTAAAGTATTTAAAGCCGAGAGATCCAATGTATCGGTAAATTGTTTAACAGCTGGTGAGTTTTTTATAATACGTTGAAATTCACACTCCCAAATTTCAATCAAATTATACCCAAACCCCCGGATTTTAGACGATTTGGTATATGTTCCCTCACGCCTCATGAACATTTGAGTTTCTTTAGTTTGATTATTATCATCAGTAGATTCTACTTGTTGTGGATAACATTGCTCACACCCATGAAAATAGCAACCATAAAACTCATATACAGTATTTGCATTGCTACAAAAACCGTCAACAAGGAGTCCTTTCTTTAAACGTACCTCACGTCCGTTGTAAGCATGTTTTATGGTGATATTTTCAGAGTGTTCAAGCCACATTAACCACTTCAGACCTATCACTGATTGCCTATCACCTAACCGATAACCACCTCTTGGTATTAAACCTATAGAGTTTTCTTTTAAATAATTTCGTCTAAAGACCAGGTTACATGCACTAGCGATGGTACACGCCTCCAGAAACGGATCAACACCATTTTCTGTAGTAAAACCACGCCAGAAAATTGTGCATGCTTCGCGTAATAAAGATTTGATTTTCACCAACTTGTTTGTTGTACCATTTTGTAAAAAGCGTGTTGGTCTCGTTAGACATCTCATCCGGATTATAAAAATTAACGGGTGGTAGAGGCCCCACATAATTACTATTATCACGCGTATTAAAAAGATAAGGAAAGAACCCTTTAGAACCCTCAAATTCAAAAGTTTTCGGTAATTTACTTAAAGGCAGCTGAATATAATTTAAACTATCTATAAATTTAATTTTTCCACAAGTAATAGAAATCAATTTTGTACCGTTTCTAATAATTTGAGGGTCCCATGAGATATTATTTAAAAGAATTGATTTTAAAATAAAGCACCCATCGTAACCCTTCATATTATGAGCAATTGCGCGAACTACTAAATTTTGTAGCCATTACTGATATGTACTTCAATAATTCATTCACTGGATCCTCTCTAAAAATCTGTTCACGTTTACCACAAATCTGGCAATTTATAGTTTTATCATTATTATTAATACACCGATTACAAACATTCTGAGCCACGCATAAATTAGGTTCATGTAAATAGCAATTATTACCGTCTTTATCTTTATATACAACGGTCTCCTGTACACATTCGAAATCGTAAAATATAAAGAGAAAATTGTTTAATTGTTTTTTGAGAGAATCCGTTAGAACATTTTTCGGCATGTAACATTCATGACGAACAGGTTTAATTGTTTTGCAGAGTGAGCAAAAAGAGTAACCACATTTATGAGCATTCTTATCAACCCAAAAAAGTGTAACGCATTTTTCACACTTTTTTAGTTTACTACATATACTTTTTTTATGTTCATTAAAACACACAGCACCTCTAAAATCTCTCTTACATTGGTCACACTTTACCATATTCTCACGAATGTTACATGGAGGTTTTGCGTGACAACAAGGACATGTATATAAACAGTTGAGATGTCTAGCTCTTGATCCATACCGCTTTTTACAAAATTCACAGTAATACCCTGTTGTAAATGCCGATGTTAAGCTGGTAATTAGGTTGAAATGGTTATTTTCGAAAAGTAAATTCACTGTGTCGCGTTCAGGACTTCTTGGACCTTCGAAATATGTGTTGGCACCAACCCTATCGTTGTAAACAACTATTGTGTAATATCTTAGATAGTCCTGAAACATCTGAATCTGTTCATAACCACCACCATTATCCAGCATCTACACACCGGCATCTACACACAATTTGCGACTTTGATAATCCAAAGCCGCCTCGTCATTTTTAATTTGTTTGTAATAGTCCGCATTTTGTTTAAAAATAATAGCTAAACTTAAAGCACGGGAAAGACACAAATTATCTCTATTAGATATTACAACTATACCATGCTTTTTTTGACAAAATTTTCGAAACTAACTCCAGTCATTTTTACGCGACCATTCCCAACGGGTAAACTTACTTTAGTTATGTTAGTTAGTTTTAATAAGTCGCTAGTGAAAAAAGTCGCATTACTCTGCATGATCTTCGCCACGGCATTCATTATAACATCAATCGATAACTGGTTCACTCGCCGAAAGCTGAATCCTACAGGTTTTCCTGGATTAGTCTCATTAGTCAACTCCATTCCTATTCTATCTTCAGGTAGAAAGTCCCTTGTCGCGTATTCTATTATCTCTTGGAACGTATTCTGAATACAACAATTAAATCATTTATAAGTTTTTTTTTAATAATAATAAAACATACCTTTAACCACTCAAAAGGATTGACGTCTTCATCAGTTGGTTTGAATGAAAACATCAACATACACCCCTGCATGTTGAACTTTTTAACGGTTTTAATGGTTTCATCAATTTTTATTATATAGCGTAAATTTGATTGGTTCTCCGCGGCTCTGTCCACGGTTCCGCCACCCCCGTTAATGACCCTACTCGTTGATGGTGCTGATCTATCGCTTCTGCCGCCCCTGCTCGTTGATGGTGCTGATCTATCGGTTCTACCGCTCCCGTTAACAAACTTGCTCGTTGAAGGTGCAGAATTATCGATTCTACAGCCCCTATTAATAGTCTTTAAAAAGAGTTTTGATTTAATCAACGAATATAATATAAATTTAATGTATTAATATTATTATATTATAGAATATATTTACCTTATTATGTCTATCAGTTTTTTTCATCTCATCCAGTTTTTTCATCTCCTCCAGTTTCACAAAAAATGCATCGTACACACTTTTCGTTTGGGGATCAAGCACACAGTCCAACTCAAAAATAAATTTTGAATTTAGTATTTCACTCACTTGAAGCATATTTACTAAGTCAGTTAATAGATTCATCTCGAAAAGACTCAGAAGTTCATAAATTGTTTTGCGTTCGAAGAAGTTAGCCATGTCACCAAAAATACAACGTACCAGAAAAAATAATCAAATAACTTCTTCGGTAAATAGTTTTTCACAACTGACAATGTGCAGAGCAGAAGCCTCAATAAATATTAAGAAACTTGTGACGTCACGAGTGGGCAATATCTTCTTCACAGTGGACTGTCGGAATAGACTGAATTGTACCAAAATCAACCTTTATATAGTCAAATATGAGCTACGTCATGGATTAGTAAACGTACTAATCCCTTAATCGTGGTTAAACCTAACCTAAGCCTTTCAGCAACTTTCTATTTAAATTTTCAAGAATTTAAATAATATACATCGTTAGATATTGTCTAGACCTTGAAAAGGGTACTTATTGAGGTGATTTCTAAATAAAGTCACCGGATGTACTAAGTATTGATTTCTATTTTCATTTTACCTTCAATTGTCTTGTGGTTTGGTTTAAATTTTGTTTCACCAAAATGAGCCCCTTAATAAGAATTAGAGAGATTTATATAAAAGAAGGTGACCAAAAAACTTTTATGAGGCGTGATACATCGTCTCTTAGCCCGGTTGATTTAAAAAAAAATGCGGAAGAGCTAGTGGCTAAAAAAGTGTTAATGCTGCTAAAAGAAGGTTCGAGGCTACGAAGACCCGGGGAAGTCAGGGAGCAGATTGCTCGAGAGTTACGAAGTATAAAAAGAGATGTGAGTACAGGTTAATACATTTTTTATTTTATTACATTAATATTATTTACTAATTTAGTATTATTTAAAACCTCGTTTTTATTTTTTAGCGTGCAAGAAGAATCAGCGAGCTGCCGATTATACCTGTGGTAGAAGATGTGGATAGCGGTAACCAATACGCTATGCAGATGATAGCTAAATTAAATGAATGATATTTTTAAAATATGTTAAAAAATAAATTATGTTATAAATAAAAATAGGTAAATATTAAACCCGTTTGTTTTCTTTAATACTTCCTAAATATTCAATTCCTTTTTCAAGAAGTTTATTGTTATTTAACTCATTGTCGTACTAATCCCTTGAAAACCAACAATTACTTCATAGGTTTTTATAATGGCTCATAGATAAATATCAATCCCTTTTGTTTTCTTTAATACTTTCTAAATATTCAATTCCTTTTTCAAAAAGTTTATTATTATCTAACTCATTGTCGTACTAATCCTTTGAAAACCAAGAATTACTTCAAAGCTCTTTACAATCTTTCATATTCATGAGTTTAATTTTTTATAAAATGTATTTAATATTTAAAATAAATATAAAGCAAGTACTTATTTCTAAATTATTTTAGAGGTTATTTACATTTTTTGTAATTTTACATACTTTTACTTGAAAATTAAAACTCTTTTTTTTCATTAAAAGCACCTTCATATTTCATTTAATTTTTTTCAAATAATTATTTAAATTTTTAAACTTATGCAAAATATATATACTCATCCTCTACAAGATTTTGAATTTTGAAATATAAAATTTTTATAAAAATCGTAGCTTTTATTTTTATTTTTATATTATAATAATGTTGTTAAATAAAAGTAACAGCCAAAAACGAACTTTTCACTTCCAAAAATAATATTATATTAGTAATATTAATAATAATAATATTATTAATATTATAATAATTAATATTATAATAATTATTATAATAATAATAACAGACACAAATTCATTAAATAAAATTTTTATTGAACTAGATTCACATTATTTATTTTTTCAAGATTTTTCTTAGTTTTTTAAAAAAATCAAATTTCTTTTCTTAATCCCAAAATCTTATTACATCATCACAAATATTCCAGGAAGGTCAATGTCATTAATTACCTCATTAAGAGAAAGCACTTAACGACCCTCATTAAGAGAAAGCTTAACGACCCTCATTAAGAGAAAGTACTTAATGACCTCATTAGCACTAATGAGAATAAAGGGTCACTATACTACTCTTGTAATATACACCTTCAATGTCTTCCCCATTTAAGTCGCAGATACGGTACACTTCAGGTGTTCTCATAATTACCTTCACAATTTTAAATATTTCAGTGCTGAAGGTATTGGAATAACCTTTTTCAAATACATGTTTGTATCTAGTTATTCTAACATAGTCACCCGCTTTAAATCGACTTTTATTCTTAGGCGCAAGTTTATTACTTTTAACGGTGTTTTTCCAAACTTCCAAAACATTTTCGGCGTTAACACTGGACGGTATTGTTTTAATTGTACGATGATAACTGTTGTTGTAGCCTTTTACGAGATCATCGATAACGTCAACGTAACGAAACGTATTTTTATAACTAAAATATTTAAACATTCTAGTCTTTATTCTTCGATTAAAACGCTCAACAACGGATGCTTTTATGTCTGGACTTTCAACAACATAAAAATTAATATCGTATTTTTTAAATAAATTTTGAACTTTGCTAGCTAAAAATTCTTTTCCTTTATCCGTCTGAACATTAATAGGTATTCTCTCATCACTTTTAAAAATATCTAAAAAAGCCTCACAAACCTCACCACCCGTTTTATTTTTTAGAAGTCTAACCCATGCGTACTTACTAAACACATCAATAACAGTTAAAATGTATTTAATATCGTCATTGTGTTCGGCCAAACTTCTTAAATCGACCAAATCAGCTTGAAATAAATCGTCAATATTATTTACGCTATAGCAGTTTCTCCGAAATTTTTTCCTGGCCTGTTTATGTAAAGTATAAGAATCCTGAGAACTTAACCACTCATTAACAGTTTTGATAGGTAATTTGGAATGATGTTTTAACGGTTTTGCCGACGTAAATGCTGTAGCGTGTTTCGTATCATTGAATAATTTTTTTAACGAAGCCGCTTCCATAATTCTTATTAGAGTTTAGAATCTCAACTAAACTTCTCCCACTTGCTTAAATTACGTATCTTTGACTCATCGTCAGCTTCACCTTCGTAATCAGACAAGGTTCTGTCTAGTATTGACGCGAGAGAGCGTTTTTTAGTTCTTTTAGGTGTACTTCTTCCCGGTTTTGTAAAACTGCGTCAAATACTTTCAGGTGTAGCAAAATTGGGTGAAATAGTTTTAGGTGAATAGGTAGTCAGATAACTTCTTCTGCGTAAATTTCCAACCAATTCCATCGGTACATTTTTCAACTTAAGCTCTGCTAGAAAATTCTCCCAACCTCGAGTGCTACCCGTTTTTCTATTTCTTAAAATGTCATGAAACAAGTCGATAATATTTGAATTTGGTATCTGCATACCTCGTACTTTTACATGTCCTAGCTCATCCCAACATATTGTATCAAAATCGTTTAAATAATCCAGTAGCATTTTACCTTTGATTTTTAAAGTTGGAGGTAAACTATCTATTATCTCGTTTTGTAGGGGGATAACTTTTTCGGCTGGCGATTCATCATCAGGGTTCGTTTTGTTCCCGTTTATGGAATTTTCTGCAATAGGTATCTTGATTGGTTTCCGATGTTCTCCAGCAAAATGTAAATATCGCTGAAGTACACTATCATATTGATGCCATTTTTCATAATCGCTATTTGTCGATTTAAGAATGTTATTCATTTCATTATCTAAGGCTGTTAGAGGGTTTGACGATAATAATGATGAACTTTGCATCTTATTTAAATTATCCGAAGATATAAGCATCATTCGCTTGGCGTGATCCATACTTTATTTACTGAATATACTACTTAGTACACCTGATAACAGAGGCCCCAGAATAAAAGGTAGGAATGCACCTCCACTTTGAACTAATATTTTTTTCTTAGCTATGACTGTCTCACCTTTCTTTGCAAGACGTCTTAGAGTGGATTTATGTTTCCTTAACTTTGATTTTTGGTACTTTGATAAGGGAATATTACCGGACAATGTGTTTAATACACATTCACAAATGCAGTGAACTAATTTTTTATCAGAACAGGCTAATAAAGCTTTTCGTACTGGTGGTTTTGCTTTCAGTAAAAATTTTAAAGAATCGGCGTTATCAATTATAGTGCGTGTCATTATAAGATATAATGTTTTTGCTCTATTTTAGGAACGTAAACAATAACTGGTTCTTCTTCGGGAAAAATATTTGTTCTGTATCGAAGTTCGTCAGGTGTGTCTTGTTTGAGATCAAAAATCAAATAACCATGGGGTTTTAGGGTAGGATCCTTATAAGCTTCCAGAATAAACTTTGTATTATCTGGTGATACTTGCCGTGCTAAATACTGAATTTGTGTTTTGTCTCTTGGGTTTTTAAAATAAATAATATAATGTACATTTAGCGAAATATCCCTCTGACCTTTCCCTGATAAAACAGATTTTGAGATATAAAAAACACACTTATATTTTTATGGTGGGAACCTTTTGTGAAAATGTCAACAACTTTATTATCGGCTTCTCTCATTAGGTCGTCAATCACAACAAGTGTTGGCTTCTGACCGACATCGGTCTCTTCAAACTCGGGTAGTCCTTTGCGGTAAATAACATCTGGTATGTTGTAAGAAGGTTGCCATTCATCGTAAAACCAAATGATTTTATTAAAGGGCGTGTCACTCATTTTATTTATTATTTTTATAAATTTACTTATAAACACTATCTTCCCACATGACGTAGGACCAGCTATAATACTTGTAAAGGGATGTTTAAATTTACAAGCCATTGTTTGGTGTTATTGAATCAACAACTCATTGATTAATGATTTAATTAAGATTTAAACATAAATTTATACTTACTGTTTATACGCAATGATAATTTTAGATAAATGTAATAAATAAAAACCATTTGACCATAAAATTTATTTATTTATAATAATAATACAATGTGAAAGGTAGTAGTAAATTTAAAATATTTACATCATCAGCGAAATATTATAGTTACAGTTTAATACATTTTAGGTTAAACACATGTTAAATTATTCTTACGTTACGTTACTATCAAGACGTTGTTTTTTGAAACCAAAAGGTAAAGTTTCTAAAGTATCCTCGACAATTTTTCGCTTTGTATATAGGATCTGAAATTTTTGGTTTTGTGGTTGAGAAATGACTTTGTAGTCGCGTGTACGTGTGATATGTTTTGCTGTGTTAACTGAGCACCCCTCTGCACCGTTACAAACCATATCTTTAATTTTATCAAAATTGATTGATTGACTGTTTTTATAATTAAGTGTAATACCCTTTACCTTACAAATATATACAAAGTTTTCCAGCTTTGTCGAGAATGCTTTAAAAGCATAGCTTTTAGGGCCTGCCGATACAAATTTGTCTATGTAACTACCTGTACCGTAATCGACTTCCAATTCGTCAGTTAGATCGCCAAGAAAGTTTCCTGTAGGTGGTATAAAGCTATTGTTTTTATGGATAAATATTAGTGAATCTGTATCAAAATAAATACACGTCTTATCTAATTTAATAATGTAATTATATAATTCCAACCTAGCTAGAGCCGTTGTATAATCAGCGTAGACAACATTTGTGTTGGGACGACATTTAGTTTCTAAAACGTTCTCTTCATGTGTAACCAATAACCGTTCGTCGTCGATAATATTTATCTCGTGAATTACGCAAGCAGGATTATTTAAAATTTTAAATAAATTAACGGGGTCGTCGATAATTGTTGTAGAAACTAAATCGTCCCTTTGGCCTAATTTCCCCCAAAAACTGTTTAGCATAAGTTTAGCTTGAAACCTCAAACCAGGATTCTTCTTAATATTATTTTTATCTAATTTAATACCCTCCCTAGAATAATAATTGTGAATATAAGTATCTTTGTCTGTATCTGATATGCATTCAGATGGCCATCCTGACGCCTCCTGTTTAATTTTTAAAAAGTTGTTGATGTACGCTGCAAACAAACCCCCCGTTTTTAGACTTTTATCGTATTTAACGACTTTATATTCCCAGATTTCATAAATATACACTATTTGATATTTCAATTCCAAAACTTTTTTAATCTCTGCCGCCACGAAAGTACCAGTGAATTGGCGTTCAGTGTCCACATGATTGCATTCGGAAATGCAAAATTCGGCACATTTTTTACATAATGTAAACATTAGTTTACCATTTAGTTTTATAGGCAGCAACGGATGTAAGAGATCAGTAGGAGGCAGGACAATGCATTTTATTAACCCCTAGAAATTTTGAATGTTAATTTTGGAACAATTTTCATTACCCACGTGAATTTTAGGGTGGCCGACTGGGTAAGTTCCGTATTTATTAATAAACGGATAGAGTGAACAAATGTCATAATAAAATATTTTCTCACCTGAGGCCGGATTTTGTTTGTTGGCGAGTTTTATGAACTCGCCAAAACGTCATCATTTTCCGCCAATTCGTCATTATTTACATTGTTCTCTTCGCTTGAATGATGACGTTTTGGCGAGTTTTAGAATCCGCTGTGGAAACAAAATCCCACCTCTGGAGCGCATTTGTGGTGTAACTTAACGGCATTTGTACGCCTTCCATAAAATGCATCCCTCGGATCTAAAATACTTTCTCCGTTAATAACTAAATCATTTATAAATACTCTGCATTGATTGTTCTCTTTTATTAGTTTATTAAATTTGCACTCCCACATTTCAACTAGGTCATAACCTGCATATTTAATTGCTTTTGATTGAGCGATGGTCCTTTCTCTCCTAATAAACATATAATCTTTATTTTTACCGTTAGAATCGAAATTGCAATCCAGAGGCTGAGTTTGCTCGGGGTAGCATTTTTCACACCCATGATACCAACATCCATGGAATTGATAAACAGTCTTTGATGGCTCATTAAAACCATCAACTAGCATACCCTCGGGAAGTCCAACTTCGCGCCCGTTGTAGGCATGTTTGATCTGAATATTTTTGGTATGCTCAACCCATCTCAGCCACTTGATTGCAATAACGGACTGACGGTCTGCCATACGGTACCCTCTCGCGGAATTAAACCAATGGTCGTTTTTTTCAAATAATTGCGACGAAAAACTAAATTACATGCACTCGCTATTGTAATTGCTTCCTGAAAAGGATCAACATTATTTTTTTCAATGAAATTCCTCCAAAAAATTATACACGCCTTACGCAAAATATCTACGTCGCTTAAACAATATTTAACAATTTCCTCTTTCATGTTAAATATGTAACCTGTGTTTATTAACTCAGCGTGCCATTTTAAAAAAATATCCCTCTGACCTTTGTCGTTCATCATTTCTTCGGCACAATAGTAGTCAATAGCAGGTAATGGGCCTATATAGTTGGCATTCGCTTCTGTATTAAATAAATAAGGAAAATAGCCTTTTACTGCATCAAACTTAAAGGTATCGGGTAATTTAGATAGTGGTAGCATAAAAAAATTTAAACTGTCTATAAATCTAACATTACCACATGTAATTGCCATTAATTTAGAGCCAGTTCTAAGAACCTTAGGATCCCACGCGCTAGAATTCTTTAAAATGGTTCTAAACACAAATGACCCGTCGTAACCCTTCATGTTATGTGCTAATACGGTTACTTTAGAATACTTAGAGGCCACCGAAGCAATATATTTTAAAAAATTATCTATGGGGTTATCTTGAAAAATATGAACACGTTTACCGCATGATAGACAATCGTTATTAATTTCATCATTACCGATACAGTCTTTACAAACATTTTGCGCTATGCAAAGATTTGGCTCGTGTAAAAATTTATCGTTAAAACTGCCATATAGTGTTTCTTGTCGGCACTCTAAATCGTAAAAAATAAACAAAAATGAATCTAAAGTTTTTCTTTTTGCAGGCGTCACGATGTATGGTCTCATGATACACATGTGTCTTACTGGTTTTAATCCCGCACAATTCTGACAAAATCTTTTACCGCATTCGTGTTTAGTTTTACCGCTTATTGTTAGTAAACACAGGTTACATCGTTTAAATAAATCACATATTTTATTTTTAATATGAATGTCAAAACATTCAGTCCCTCTGAACTCCCTGTTGCATTTAGTACATCTAATAGGTTGATTAGCTTTATTACAAGGAAGATTTGAAAGACATGCTACACATGTGTAAATATATCTTGAATGCCTATTACGCGTGCGGTACCTTTATTTACAAAACTCGCAGTAATATCCTGTTGCAAATGCCGAAGTTAAACTAGTTATTACGTTGTAATGGTTATTTTCAAAAAGTATATTTAGAACAAGTCTCGTTGGTGATCTAGGACCCTCATAATAAACTGTGCTGCCTTTGCGACAGTTATAAACAACTATTGTAAAATCATTTAAAAAATTTTGAAATTGATGAATATGACCGAAATTACCCCCGTTACTTAAATCTACCCCCGCGTCATTGCATAAATTTCTAGCTGATAGGTCACTCATTGGACCAACCTTTTTAAGCTCTTTAAAATCTCTATTGTTTACTCTATAGGCTATTGCTAACACAAGAGCTCTTGCCAGGCATAGTGAATCATTATTTTTTATAGTTATAATTCCGTGTCTTTTACGACATATTGTGTCAAAATCTAATCCTAGATATTTTGGTCTACCATAGCCTACAGGAAAACTAACTATCGTTGCGTTAATACACATTACGCAACTGACAAAAAATGCCGCATTGCTTTGAACTACTTTACCTACGGTGTTCATAACAGCGTCGGTTGTGAGTTGATCCATGCGCCTATACGATATACCTATCGGCTTACCAAGATTCGCGTCGCTGTTGATTACTATTCCTATTCTGTCATCAGCTCGATAACCTTTTTTAACGTACTCTAACAGTTCGTCGAAAGCTTTCTGTAATTATTAAACACTCTCTTTATGTAACTATAATATTTATATTCTTAAAATACTTACGTTTAACCAGATAACAGGATTTCCTTTTGCAATATCTTGATTAAAGACAAACGATACTTCTTTACCCACAATGTTAAACTTTTTGACGGTCTTTGTTGTTTCCCCCTTTATTGTCAAAATATGGTTTCCGTTTACAGGTATTTCTTCAAGGGTATTGTTTGCTTCGAGGATGTTACCTGCTCCTAACTGCACTCTAAAGTTATCCTTTAAAAAGGAGAGTAATAGGTTTTTCACATGCTAAATGAGTATAGAACTACTTACATAAGAATTAGAGCTATCACCAAGGATTGTGTTGTTACTCGTTACACCAAATAAACTTCTTTGAAAATCGTTGAATACGATTTGTTCAATGTACTCCATATGGTACTTCTCAAAAATTATTCTATTTTTAATTATTCTATATGCACTACTTTTAAGTTCACGTGTATTTAATTTATTTTCTAAATACAACTCCAAAAGCCCTATAACTGAGAGGTTGACTAAAACTTGCGGTGAACTCATTTTCAAAGTGATATTGTAATCACGAGAGCTTAAGGTTAGAATAAGGATTCAAATTTCACACCCTATATTATATATGAGTGAGGCATATCCACACACACAAACATACACACACACACACATTGCATGCGTGCGCTCACACACTCTCCCAGGACTTGTTAGGTTTATTTATTTAAAATGGTTTGTTTTGGGTTAACTTTCTTAAAACATAAATTTAAAACGATTTGTTTTTCAATATTATACTTTATTCAAAACTTAACATACAAACATTTGAACTAAAATAAATCTATTATAAAGCTATTATTGTTTAAAGTATTATTTAATCTTATGTTAATGTCCTTTAAAATAAATTTCTTGTATTTAAAATATAACTCGTGTACATATTTATTTAAAGTGAATTCTTCATATTGAATATACATTAATAAATATGTATCATTTAATATGTAGATATTGTCATTTATTAAACTAAGATATAAACTAAAACTAAAGTCTGTGTATTTATTATTTAAACTAATTTCCTCTAACCTATCGCTAAAATACTCTGTAAATATATATATGGGCTGTACATCTCCTAATTTTAATGTTAAAATATAGTCAGTAGTGATATGCTTAATTGCAAGTACATTTTGGTAAGCATTAATTTCATAATCATCGATTTGTGTTTTAAACACCTTGCAGTTAAGCATACCTTCTAAAATAGGAAATATTAAATTTGTAAATATTAAAAAATTAATTAAACTAAACCTAACACCCTTTTCACTATTTCTATAACCTAACACTATTGTCTTTCTAAAATTGTGATAAGGGTCTAAGCCCAAGCGCACTACGACATCAACACCCACAGGATACACTTCCTCCATGAATAGCATGTCCTTCTCCCGTTCGATTAATTCCTCCTTTTCAAGGCGCCATCGAAACTCGGCTGTCTTAATCTGCGCCTCCAATATTCGCCAACTTCTTGGTGATATTGTTGAATCGTCGAAATCATCAAACGGGATGCTGACGTCTTCTCCTTGGACATTAGGGGTCTCATCGCTAACTTCTTCATAGTTTAGTCCTTGGTCTGCTTCTTTACCCTGGGATGAATTAAATAGTTCACGCAGGTCGGCTTCTTCTTCCGTATTATACCCTGGTGAACTCATATTGTATTCTTCGGGTGTGTTATACATATTCACCTCACTATCTTCACTGATATCAAAACCAACACTTTTTAGCACTTCATTATTTTTTAGCTGCCCTAAGTCAACTTCGTTAAGGAACTCCATAACAGTTTCAGTAATATTTACTTGATACATTATTAAAATTCACTAGTAAACTAGATGATGCTTGGAAGTCAAACTGATAAAACTTTAACTCCGGACGTTCGTTTTAAACATATCGGACAATTATCAAAAACGTCTTCCTTTTAAAAACACACCCTTAGTTTATGCATCTCGGACTGTTATCAAAAATGCCTTCCTTCTAAAATACACACCCTTAATTTCATGAGATTTATTTTAAAGTTTTAGTCTTTTCTGTGTTCAACATCTTATTTATTTAGGGTTTTCAAGAAAAGTCATAAATCCAATTCCGAAAACAAACGGCCACAATAACACAACCGCACAATATAAACCGTGAGAAATATTTTAAGTAGTCTGTAAAAATTCTAAACCACGAATATGAAAAAACAAAAATACACACCCTTAATTTCATGAGATTTCTTTTAAAGTTTTAGCCTTTTCTGTGTTCATCATCTTATTTATTAAGGGTTTTCAAGAAAAGACATATGGGCTGCGTTAACAAAGTCATAAATCTAATTCCGAAAAGAAACAGCCACAATAACACAACCCCATAATTTAAACCGTGAGAAATATTTTAAGTAGTCTGTAAAAATTCTAAACTACGAATATGAAAGAACAAAAATACACACCCTTAATTTCATGAGATTTCTTTTAAAGTTTTAGCCTTTTCTGTGTTCAGCATCTTATTTATTAAGGGTTTTCAAGAAAAGACATATGGGCTGCGTTAACAAAGTCATAAATCCAATTCCGAAAAGAAACATCCACAATAACACAACCGCATAATTTAAACCGTGAGAAATATTTTAAGTAGTCTGTAAAAATTCTAAACTACGAATATGAAAGAACACCTGTGAAATTACTCTCTGCACGTGCAATCAAGAAAATACAAGTTGAAACATGTAGCGAATCAAAAGAACACCTGTGCTGCACGTGCAATCAAGAAAATACAAGTTAAATCATGTCGAAACATGTCGCGAATCAAAAAGGACACCTGCATTAGAGACAGTGAAGGTCATAAACCAAAATTCTTTAAAAAGACATATGGGCGGCGTCAACAAAGTCATAAATCAAATTCCGAAAACAAACGACTACCTGCGTTGCAAGAAAAAAGGAGCATGTGAGTGAGAGAGAGAGAAATGAACACCTGCAGTAGAAAGAGACAGGAAAGGTCATAAATCAATCACCTGTCAACGAAAAAGTATCCCCAATGCTACTTCTCAAGTTAAATCTTCCACCCTGTGTACTTTTATAAAGAAAATCCATTTTTCCAAACAAAATTTGGACAACTACAAAACAAACAGTGATCAGTTTAATGGAGCGCCAGCAAAGTGCGAGCGTAAGCTTCAAGCGCACCGCGAAATACACTTTTTAATTAATTTATTCCAAGGGTAGGAGTGGTCACAGGACCTCGTAAATGGTCACGTTATATGCCAAAAATATCTGACTAGTACCTAGGACAAAAATAGGCCCAAAATCGAAACTTAATTTTTGGGGTCTTTGCCGCGTTTTCTGGCATTTTTCCCACTGTGTCCTAGTCTGATTTAAAATACTTTTTATGTAGTCTTATTTAGAACTCTATGAGTAACAAAATTGCGCTCTTAGATTTTTTTGTTTTTGATGAAACAAAAATTAAATTACAAATTGACTGTTTATTTTTGATTTTTTTATTGCGGGTCTAAGTTTGAATAGTATATTAAATATCATAGTTTGATATGACTAGCTTGAGCGAGACATGAAATAGTGCTAAATTCCGGCGCGGGCGGCAGCAAATAGCTTTGACAGATTAGACATTGAAGTCTATACTCAACCTGTCTTGTTGTGTTACATACCTACATACATACGTAATATTACATTTACCGACGTTTGAAGAAAAATACTTTTTAGGTAGTTTCACTTAGGACTGTATGAGTAACCGGTCTAGGACTTTTCGGCGGGACCGATTCGACGCAGCCCATTCGGCGCGAGGACGTTTCGGCGAAATTACATTTTAGTTAATTTAATAATATTAATAAAAAATACTTGTTTAGTAACTATTAGCTAAATTTAAGTTTATCGTATCCTACTTTATGCGAACGCGTTTAACATTCTGCAAATGCGTAAATTTGTTTTTTTTTTGGGAAAATATGTTAATTTTTGCAGAAAAATTAAATCCAAAACCACAATTAAATAATAAATGAATAAATACAGTATCAAATAAAACAAACAGTTTTTAAAATTATAGAATGTAAAAATTTGAAATAAACGTCAAGTAAAAAATTATGCAAAATTTATTTATTAGTGATTAATCGGGGTGATTCACATTTATGTTAAAATCTCTCGGGTGGTGATTCCTTAAATAAAAATCCTATAAACATGGGTCCGGAAATGCTTCATTAAGGAGTTATTTCAACTCAAAGAGGGACGCGGGAAATGCTATTTTGTTAATATAAAAGTTATTATAAGAACTATTACTTTAAAAGTTTGGAAGTAGTTTTTCCGACGACCATATGAGAAAATCGTATATGTATTCATATTAGTAGTTTAGAAAATGTTTCATTTCAACACTAGTGAGTTTGGGTTTCTGTTTTGTAACTCTGAAATACTTCTTGTAATTTTCAATAGAGGCGCTGCGAAGGTATTCCGAAATCCCTCTCTTGGATTTTTTTGAACTGGCAAAAAAGGATAGTTCAAATAAAAATTTATATTTAACCCCGCCAATATTACTAATGTTATTATTAAAATCATTATATAATTAACTTTTCTGTAAATTTTAAATAAAATAGGAACATTTTTTATTCGTTTTGATAAGTTGCTTCCGTCAAAACAGCGCCACGTACAATTAATTACCGTTACCTAAAAATAATCGATAACTTCAATGTCAGCTGCTGTTAACATAGGTTATGTTATGTTGTTACTACAAAATATTAATAATGGTCGCAAAATCTCCGTGGTCGTCGGAAAAATAGCGTACACAACTCGCAGAAAGTGAATTTCGTTGCTCGTGTAATATGCTCACTCGGTTAGCGCCTCGTTCGGCTATTTTCACACTCGCACAAAATTCGTCACTTTCTAGCTCGTTGCGTAATATACTATTCTGATATTGGGCTGCATATTCTAGTCTATTAAAAGAGTATCAAAAAGTTTTCGGGGACGGTAAAGTCGAGGATGACCATTATTTTAAGCCTTACAAGTTTTCCTCCAACTTTTTGAAGATTTTAACTTTACTTAAATAATCCCTGCTCATTTCTCTACAGAAAAGGCCTTCTGACTCACGTCACTAATGTTCTTCGTTTTCTTATAAATGCGGATTTTATTCCAATACGTCAGGTGCTGAAATTTCTTCTTTGTGATTTTCTAAAAAATTAGAAATTTGAGCACCTGACATAGTTGAATAAAATCTGCATTTACAAGAAAACGAAGAACATTGGCGACACGAAAACTTGACACACGTTGTTTTAGGGGGTAAATAAACAAGAGGTTGAGCTTTTTTCGGATATTGTTGATATTATATGAAAGTTTCGTTGTCCCGGCAACGACTAGAGAATCAAGCTCCAGCTACGTTGTCGCGATTTTTTCTATGATCTTTAATTCGATAGTTATTACCAAAGGTACAACCAAACTTGAGTTGATTAAAAGCAACAATATGCAAGAAGAAAGCTCAACCTCGAGTTTATTTTAGGAAGATTATTAAACAACTCAAAATTTTTGTATGAAACACAAAAATGAAAGTAGCTAGTAGAAGGAGGAAAATCCGAGTTTCACATGAATCTGAACCAATGAGAATGTACTTGCACTCTATGAGCGAAAAAATCATGCATTTTTTACTATAAATGTCAAATTATTGCACAATACAAACCAAATTTCGTATTTTGATTAGTTCTAAAATGATGTATTAAACTTCAATTTTGAAAAAAAAACACTCGGGCAGGTCGATTTTTGATTTTAGGGGGCGGGGATTTTTAAGTAAATGCCCTTTACCTACCTTCAAGTGAAATTACATAAAAAGTGTTTTCAAAATCAGACCATGAGTAAAAAATTAGTCACTTTTTCCAATTTTATTGTTTTAATCGAAAACGAATAAATATAAGCGCTCATTTTTTTTATATTTTGTTACACATACATTCCTTGGTAAAACTGCATAAAAAGTTTTTTTCAAAATCAGCTCGGTAGTCAAAAAAGATTTTATATTTGTAATGAAAAACAAAAAATGTAAGGGATCATTTTTTTTATATTTTGTTACATATACATAGTCAGTCATTTTTCCAGATTTTATTTTTTTAATCGGAAAGAAAAATATGTAAGGGCTAATTTTTTTAGTTTTTTACACATTCGGCCCTTAGTAAAACTGCATTAAAAGTATTTTAAAATCAGACCAGTAGTCAAAATATTAAAAAATCAGTTACTTTTTCAGATTTTACATTTTTTTTGTTTTCTATTAATAAAATAAAATCTAAAAAAGTAACTGATTTTTTTAATTTTTTGACTTCTGGTCTAATTTCGAGTCAACTTTATATGTAGTTTTACTTACAACTGTATGTGTAACAAAATGTAAAAAAAAAATCTGAAGAATAGACCGATTTTTTAATTTTTTTTTTTAAGTTTTTGGCTCCTGGTTTTATTTTCAAGAAACTTTTATGCAATTTTACTTAGGACTGTATGTGTAACAAAATAAAAAATTGCGACTTTATTTTTTTTTGTTTTCGATTAAAAAAATAATATCTGAAAAAGTGACTAATTTTTTTTATTTTTTTGACTACCGAGCTGATTTTGAAAAAATCTTTTTATGCAGTTTTACCAAGGACTGTATGTGTAACAAAAATATAAAAAAACTAAGCTGTTATATTTTTTTTTCGAATAAAATTACAAAATACGAAAAAGTAACTGATTTTTTAATTTTTATTTTATTTTTTGACTACTGGTCTGATTTTGAAAAACTTTTTATGCAGTTCTACTAAGGTCTGTAACAATCTGTGTAACAATCTAAAAAAATGGGCCCTTACATACATATTTTTGTTTTCGATTAAAAAAATAAAATCTGGAAAAGTGACCGATTTTTCAATTTTTTTTATATTTTTTGACCATTTGTATGTGTATCAAAATATAAAAAAATTGAGCATTACATTACATTTTTTTTTTGGTTTTTTATAAAAAAAATTAAATCTGAAAAAGTGATATTTTTAATTTTTTTAGTATTTTTGACTCCTGGGCAGCTTTTGAAAAACCTTTTGTGCAATTCTACTAAGGACTGTATGTGTAACAATATCTAAAAAAATTGAGCCCTTACATTTTTTGTTTTTGATTAATACGACCAAATCTGAAAAAGTGACTGATTTTTTATTCAATTTTTGACCACTGGGCTAATTTAAAAAAGATTTATGCAATTTTACTAAGGATTGCATGTGTTATAAAATAAAAAATTGAGGCCTTACATATTTTTGTTTTCGATTAAAAAAAATAAAATCTGAAAAAGTGACTGATTTAAAAAAAAAATTGACTCCAAGTGGTCTTATTTTGAAAAATCTTTTTATGTAGTTTTACTAAGGATTGTATGTGTAACAGTATATAAAAAACAGACCCTTTACATTTTTTTGTTTTAGTATGAATGTAAAAGTAATTGATTTTAAATGTAACTTGAACCCGGTTACTAAACAATAAGAAGATTAATTATCTTCAAGAAATAAGATGAGTTTGAAAAAGACATGTAAACGCCATTGAATTTATAAGAAACTATATTTGTCTGGAATTCTGTTACATCCACTTTCATTACGTTTTTTTAAATACCCATTATTTTTTTTATTAAATATACATATAACAAAATTCCGATTTTTTTATAAACCACTAAGGCAATTATGTTTTTTTTTAACACAGTTATAATTTATACTACAAACATATTCATGCTTTCACTTTTGTTTTTCAATTTTGTTGTTCAATAAAAACATACCTTTAACAGTATTTTTTTACAGGTTGTTTTAATAAAGGATAATCATAGAAGACTGCCAAAGCTACCCAAGATTCATTTAACACGAATTAATATTAATCTCTTTCGAATAAAATTTTAATTCAAAATAGGTTATTTATACTGAC
The DNA here is from genome assembly GCA_963971135.1 of Stenus bimaculatus. NCBI lineage: Eukaryota > Metazoa > Arthropoda > Insecta > Coleoptera > Staphylinidae > Stenus > Stenus bimaculatus. Next base: position 42,524,382 of record OZ020181.1, read on the forward strand.
ACTCTGTATAAACTAACTAATAACAATCTAGTGGCAAAACTAGACCGACTGGCTCCTATCAACTAAAACAGAAGATTTATCTCAGAAGTGAACCACTTCAAGAACCTTTGAAGAACTAAGCCCTGTCTGGTGAAGGATCATCGGACAGGCCGAAGTAATTGAAACAATCAAAAAGCTCTATAAACATCGAGGGCCCTAGAACAATGGTTTTAACTTGAAAGGTTTAATAAATTTCTTAACTACTCTGCACATAACCATTAGTTAAGGAATTATAGAAAGGGTAATGGTGTTCCCAATTAAATATCAAAGTTTTAGTAAACGATCTTAATCCAAACGTGACCAAAACAAGTGTATAAATATACTAATCAAACCTAATCGAGTTTCATATAAAAGAGACTCATTCCCAACTGAGACTTCAAATGTTTTTACCTCTAAATTTACAACTTTAAACAAAATATACTTGATCAAAATAATATTCATTACAATTAATACACTTTTGCCAACGAGTTTATTAATTTCAGTAGCATAAAAGTCCGGGGTCCTGGCGGTGACAAACTCTCGGAGGGCGTTTCCGACATCTTGATTTACGAAAAAGTTTAATATGTTTAAAAAAGTGGTAGTCGGTTGGTGAGAGGTCTGGTAATTACCGTAAATTATTTAGGGTGTTTAGATTATTATACATCTAGGAATTCACATGCCTTGTCTGAGTTTTTGATGTTCAATAAATCTTTCCAATCGATATCGCAAATATCTTGATAGAGGTTAGGAAAATCACATTTTCTATAGTTTCGTTTTTCGCAGAAAGTATTACTAAATTTTGTACCTAGTTACATTTTGTATTACTTTTAGGGATGCAGTTAGTGCTGATGGATGATAATATGGATCTTCTTTGATCAAGGGTTCAGTTTCGTACAAACGTTACATTCAACAGATTTTGAATTGTGACATTCACGGGTAATAAATTTTCCCGAAGAGGTATCTGGTGTCTTACTTAATCCGTACACGTGAGCTTCTCGCCCTCCATTCCGCTCTAGTACTCCTGCACGACGTCTAGTAATTTAACCGTTTCTTAAAATATCGAATCTACTAAAATTGTTTGGTTGTTTCTCGAAGTCGGATTTATTTACATTAAAAATCGAACTAGTAGGGGAGACCGGGCTTAGTTGACACATTTTTTGATTTTTCTATTTTTTGTGCGATACTTAGAGAAAGTATGATGAATACTACTGTCAGTTTAACTCCTTGGCTACAAAACTCCCTAAGACCTAATAATTAAAGAAGTGGGGTAAGTTGGCATACCCCTAGGGGTAAGTTGGAATACCGCCAGGGGTAAGTGTTATGAATGTATGGATGAATAATTTAGTATACAACAATAATTTTTAAGCAAAACCAATTTTATTGAATATAAAAACTGTCCAATCAGGACATTTGAAAAAAAAAATAATAATCTGAACATGACAGCAAAATTTTACTTAAATTTAATTTGTATTTAAACCTTCATATCCACATGAAATGTTGGGAGACCGCTGACCTGAACGGGTGGCTGCAGTCTTCGTATTATTTTTGTGCCGTCGTAGCAAAACGAATCTTTATAGGACCACCTCCAATTTTTTCCTTGTTTCACCATGGTCGACACGCAATATTGTTTTCCATAACATTCAACTACCTTTCCAGGATACTGGCGGCCTTGATACTTCACCAAGACATAATCACCTTTGTGGTATTTAGTGATACCCCTTACAGTGTTCACTTTAGGTTCAGGTGTTACAGATCTTACGAGAAGTGTAAGATAATTCTTGTCATGTTTTTGAGCTTGTGGAGGACTAATGGGATGAGAATTCCCAATTTTTTGGAGGTATTTTCTTCTTATGCTTGTCAACTTTATAACCTTCTTTGGTGCACATGTTTTTTAATTCGGCTGGGCAAAAACATTACAGTGCAATGCGTGATCAAAACATGAGAACAGGCGAAGGGTTTCTTATAGTATTTGTAGTTAATTCGGATAATTGTTTCGAAGACATTGCCATGCACAGAATTCAAAGTGAAAGAGTTAAAAATGTGGAAGAAGTCCTCATGGTTCTCGGTGGTAATAAATGAGATCTCCCTGTTTGGGTGGTTAATATGCATGAAGCTCGTGAAGTAGCATATCAATATGGTGTTCCTTTTATTCAGACATCGGCGACGACAAGAATGGCTGTAGATGATGCTTTTTATACGTTAGTGCGAGAAATTCAAAAGGTTAGGTTAGTTTTCGGCATTTACCATACAGTTGATAAAGAATAATTTTGTCAATGAATATGATCCAACTATTGAGGATTCATATAGAAAGCAGGTTATTATAGATGGAGAGACTTGTTTATTGGATATTCTTGACACAGCAGGACAAGCGAAGTACAGTGCAATGCGTGACAAATTCATGAGAACAGGGGAAGGATTTCTTTTAGTATTTGACGTTAATTCTAATAATAGTTTTAAAGATTTCTAAACGAAAATCCTTGAACGGTTGGTGTTCCATAATAGGGTAATAAAACAACGTCTTAAAACCTGCTATTTTTTGGGTCAAACGTATGATTGTTTAGTTTGAGATGTACCCCGAAAATTGAGTCGTCAACACTAGGTTTATTTTTTGATATCAAATGCTCTTTAACCCTAATTCGCAGTTCTCGACCTGTTTTTTTCGGGGTACATCTCAAACTAAACAATCATACGTTTGACCCAAAAAATAGCATTCTTTTACATCAAGAAAATTACGGCCCTAAACTTGACATCTTAGAGGAGATCGAGATTTACAAACACAGTAAAGACGAAACGATTATTTTACTTAATTCTTCATCTACCACCTCTCATCCATTAACGTTTGAAATCTTGAAATAATTCTCTCCTTTTCCCACAGATGGCATGGTCACCAAAGCTAATCACTCGGTACATTGGAAGTTCCTACAATATGTTGTTTGACAGTTCGCAGTTAAAAATGGTCGATTGACCAAGTATGTTGTTTTTAATTTATAAGTTTTAATCTGTTGTCATCAGTTTCGTTTTTAAGTGTTTCTTAAATGTTATTTTTATATCTTTGACAAAAGAATTCAGGAACTCCAACCCAGTCAATATTAATTGGAGTGAGGCTAATTAACCTAAAGTAAGCACATTTTTCCTCTTTCTCTTTCAAGTTTCGTTATCAAAATTTAATTTCAGTATTGGTTCAATTTTACAATAGGATAATTAATTTTTACGCAAAGTTCGGATGCGTTATCCCCCTAAAAATGAAGACGAGGGATTCACAAAAGTTATTTTGCGTTACACCCTAAGTTGGTGACGCGTTCCAATACGTTTAGGATTTTTTACCCAAGTTGGTTGACGCCTTCTAACACGTTTATGCGTGATACCCTGAGTTGGTTGACGGTTTCCAATACGTTTGTTTGTGTCATACCCCAAGCTGGTCGACGTTTTCCAATACGTCTTTGTGTTATACCCCAAGTTGGTTGACGCTACCCATTACGTCTTTATGTTACACCCTAAGTTGGTAGACGCTATCCGATACGTCTGTGCGTTACACCCTAAGTTGGTCAACGCTTTCCAATACAAACTTACGTTTAGTAACAGGAATAAAAATGGTTTTTGATAGTTATACAGTCAAGAGAGCCTTACAAAATAAAATAAAATAATAAGAATTTGATGCGTCCAATGTGTGAACCTCCACTTATCTGAAAATTTGTTACTTGTACATCTAATAGGTTCTGTAAGTATTTCCTTACACCTTATATGTGTTCTTTAATATTAGTTTTTTCTATTTATTTGTAGATGTTTAATAAATAAAATGTATCTCTGAAGATGAGGAATCATATCCTCGAAATGCATTAGATAATATTATTAAATATAAGTAACTGAGGTTGGTTTTAAGACGTTGTTTTATTACCCTATTACCCTACCCTATTATTAGTTTTAAAGATATTGAAATGTATAGAGAACAAATTAAAACAGTGAAGTATTCAGAAAAAGTCCCCATAGTTCTCGTTGGCAATAAATGTGATCTCCCTGTTTGGGTTGATAATATGCATGAAGCTAGTAAAGTAGCAAAACAATATGGTGTTCCTTTTATTCAGACATCGGCGATGACAAGAATGGGTGTAGATTATGCTTTTTATGCGTTAGTGAGAGAAATTCGAAATTCTGCGCTTGTACCGTTAATTATCAAACACCCCACAATCCATCATGTCTGGAATAAAAAAATTTTCCCCTGTATTTTTCGTACAATTGAAATATGCAAGGTTGCTGCAGTCTTTATGTTCTCCAAATACATGCGAACTGACGTTTTTTTATGTATCTTTGGATATTAGAAACTTTTCCTCAGATGGACAATCTTCATTTATACGATGCTTGATTGCCCTAGTAACTGCAGTTCGACATCTTAACATCCTATCTCTTATAATTTTTCGAAGAAGCGTCTGGACCAATTAATTTTTTGTAATACTCCTACGATATTCTGTAAAAGTATTTATTTATTTTTAGATGTAACAAAAAATACCCTATAAGCTTTTTGACTTAGCATAAATATGTATAGAATTTTCAATACTATTAATAATTACCTGAAATAGTTCTCAACTTTTTCATAAAATTACGGAGTAAATGGTTTCGACATTCAATTTTTAAAACTTGCTGTCGTCCGTACAAATTATTTCTTTTTAAAACGCTACTGTCTCTGTCCGTATCATTCGAAGATACTTTAATCCGTACATTTTCATACTTGACATGAATCCCTGCACGATGATATCAGCTTCCATGGATGTGGAGGTTCCTTTCCAATTTAAGAAGCATTGATGTTCCGGAGAACTCTAACTTTTACTCTTGGCTCGTGCACATATACACCGTGTAAATCGCCTTACACAACAGTCCGCATATGCGGTGCACGCTTCTCGATGCAAATCACATTCTAAGCGCTCGGGCGAGAATCACAAGCGCGCCTCGTTTCAACACGTACTACAGGGTTTCTTTTTTAACCGATTTTCAAAATTTTAGCAGTTTATAAAGGAGGTTCGTTTACTTTGCGACTTTTCGAAAAAAAATCATCCCCAAGAAGGTCATTTTTGCGACTTTATTAGAGACGTGCACCGCCGACTTTAAAAAATCGTTTGTGACGAAATTTGCACCTTCGCTGACCTACATTATGGTGTCAGGCATTTTTTTGACTTATTTATATAATATGAAGTTTTTCTCGTCTTCGAACTGGAAATTTCGCATAAAAGTCGTCGGCGGAGTTAGAATGGGATTCATACCGTGCTTGGGATACGCATAGTGTCCAATCCTAACACCACGGTCAAAAAACGTCAGCGCTCCGAACCGCACGCGAGTATCAACGCGCTCCGTTTTGTATTTATGCAGATTTTGAATCAATAGTCCAAACTATTCAAACATGTCAGCCTTATCCAGATGAATCGTACACATATCAGACTCACATTTATATTCCCTATAGTTTTTCTTATTATTTGGTGTGTTCATATGACAGTTCATTGAATAAATTTAATATTTACACCGGATCAGATTGCAATGATGTATTTATTAAGATGATATAAAATGAGACAAAATTTATTTATGAAAATTATTTAAAAGATATTGTTAAAATGCAAAAATTAGATCCCTTAGGTAAACAAGTATTTTATGCTATAGATGACTGTCATATTTGCGAAAAACCTTTAGAAGATGATAGAGTTGCTGATCATTGCCATCTTACTGGTAAATTTATCGGTCCTGTGCACTCGAAATGTAATCTTAATTATAAACTACCCAAATTTTTACCCATTTTTTTTTCATAACTTGAGTGGATATGACAGTCATGTATTTATAAAACAGTTTTGTGAACACGCAAATGAAATGTTGATGATTTTAACCAAATATTTTTTAAAAGGTGTCTCTCTATGGTGTTTACCTTTGGTAAAAATTTGAAATCGCTAACTTTTATAGTTTTCGAGAAAAATAATAAAAACCGATTTCCATGAAAAATTATAAGCCTGAAAAATATAACAAAATTTTTCTAAGTAATGTACCTTAAAGAAAGCCGCATATCTATCCGGATCACATTCAAAATTGAAGTTTTGAGATGTTGGTCTTAAGTCTTCAGACGTTGCGGGTTCCTTACTGGAGAATTGGTTCTGGGAGGAAGTCTTGGAGACAGTCGTGTAAAAAACAAAATGGTTAGTTATTAGAATACTAGATTTTAAGAAAAGTTAAAAATTTATTAAAATTTAAAAGTTGGTTAGTTCATTTGAAAATTTGTAACACTTACTCTTCTAGGTCTAGATGGTCGTTGAAAAATCTGATTATGATTTGGAAGAACACTTGGACGATTAATTCTTTAAAAATGTTGTCGATGATTTGGAAGAATACTTGGACGATGATTTGTATAAAAATGTTGTTGATGATTTGGAATAACATTTGGACGATGATTTCCATAAAAATGTTGTTGATGATTTGGATCAAACCTTGTTTGAAGATTTGGGTGACGATATGGATGATTCCTTTGACTTTTAAAACTCATTTTCGTAATTTGGATAACTTGTGTGAAGTTAGTAATAGATTTCAGCAATTACTAATATTTCAAAAAATATGCAAAAAAAAAAACTGGTTATTGTATAGTGTTATAAGTATTTCCAATGGGGTATGACAAAAACAACCCCATAAATATCCCCACCCCTAAAATATTCAGGTTTAAAGAATTAAAAACGTCACTACGTGCTAAGTTCACTTTTTTTTTAATTTTTTATTTTTAAATATGTTTTCTTATGCTATTACAAATAATATATAAAAAAATTAGATGGCGGTTATTTTTTGTTTAGAAGTTATGATACATCAAAGATTATACAATGGTTGCGCGCGCCGTCATCATGAAAAATACACAAACATCATTTAAATCATCCTTTCTATTCAATTTTTATATATTTAATTTATAAAAGATATTATATACATTAAAAAAACTATAAAGCAGTATTTTGTTGAAGTTGTGACCCTTGAAAGTTCAAAACATATGCCGCGCGAGCGCTCACTAAAATATTCCTAAAACATTGGCGTCACCTTTAATAATGATTTTTTTTTCTTTAAATCATAGTTTAATGAAGTACAAACAAATTATAAAAAAATTGAGTGGCGCTATTTTTTTGTTTTCGAGTTTCGCCCTCTGAAACTTCCAAATACTAATATTTGCGCGGGCGCTCACTAAAATTCTCCTACAACTTTGGCATCACCTTTAATTTTGAATTTTTTTTCTTTAAATCATAGTTTATTGAAATACAAACAAATTATAAAAAAATTGAGTGGCGGTATTTTTTTGTTTTCGAGTTTCACCCTCTGAAACTTCCACATACTACTAATATGCGCGCGGGCGCTCACTAAAATCCTCCTACAACTTTGGCATCACCTTGAATTTTGAATTTTTTTTCTTTAAATCATAGTTTATTGAAATACAAACAAATTATAAAAAAATTGAGTGGCAGTATTTTTTTGTTTTCGAGTTTCACCCTCTCAAACTTCCAAATACTACTAATATGCGCGCGGGCGCTCACTAAAATCCTCCTACAACTTTGGCATCACCTTGAATTTTGAATTTTTTTTCTTTAAATCATAGTTTATTGAAATACAAACAAATTAGAAAAAAATTGAGTGGCGGTATTTTTTTGTTTTCGAGTTTCACCCTCTCAAACTTCCAAATACTACTAATATGCGCGCGTGCGTTCACTAAAATCCTCCTACAACTTTGGCATCACCTTGAATTTTGAATTTTTTTTCTTTAAATCATAGTTTATTGAAATACAAATAAATTATAAAAAAATTGAGTGGCGGTATTTTTTTGTTTTCGAGTTTCACCCTCTCAAACTTCCAAATACTACTAATATGCGCGCGGGCGCTCACTAAAATCCTCCTACAACTTTGGCATCACCTTGAATTTTGAATTTTTTTTCTTTAAATCATAGTTTATTGAAATACAAACAAATTATAAAAAAATTGAGTGGCGGTATTTTTTTGTTTTCGAGTTTCGGTATTTGTCTACAGTCTTATCTTTGTTGATTTTAAGTTTGTTACTTTGAAACCATTCGCTAGCAGCGAGCGATTCATTGGATAATTTAAGCTTACTTGCGTTAAAGTCAGTATCACTACTGATGATTGTGGTATCATCGGCAAATAATATTGGTTTTGCATTATTAAAGATCGACGGTAGGTCATTTATAAAAATGAGAAATAGTAGGGGTCCCAGGATCGAACACTGTGGTACCCCTAAATTTAAAGTAGCAACTCTTGAAGTATACTGACTGTTTTCTATCCCTAAGAAAAGAAAGTATTAGCTTACAGCTGTTTGGATGAATGTTATAGAAATATAGATTTTGTAATAATATATTATGCGGACTAGTGTCGAATGCCTTTGAAAGATCCAGAAAAGCTGCTTGCACGAAGGACCCGTTTTCAAAAGCATTTACACATTCATTCACGAAATCCAGCATGGCTGACTGCGTAGATTTATTGCACCTAAAGCCGCGTTGATTAAAGCTAAGTAATTTATTTGATTCAAAAAAGAAAGTTAATTGAGTACATAAGATTTTTTCAAAAATTTTTTATACAATTGGTAATAAGGAAATCGGCCTATAATTGTCCAAAGAGTTCTTATCCCCCTTTTTATAGAGTGGTATTATTTTTGCTACTTTTAAAGCATTTGGAAAAACTGATTTGCGAATGCATTCATTGAACAAAGTTCTCAAAGGAGATATAAGTATGTTTTTTATAGTTTTTATTAGATCTACGTTCATTTCATAAATGTCCCGAGAATTTTTAGCTTTCAGATCGTCAATTGCCCTTCTAATGCTAACACAAGAGACTTCGCTGAAATTAAAACATTCACCTTGTGAAGTATTACTTCCATGTAAGTAGCTGCTTGGTTCAATGTTTGAAATAGGGATTTCGGACTGTATGTTTGTGGCTACATTTGAGAAATATTCGTTAAAGGCTTCAGCTTCTAAGATGCTGCTAGCTGGATTGGTGATAACTTTTTCTGGCCTGTGCTCATTTATAATAATCCATTGGGCCTATGCACTGCTATGGGCCAACTTTATGTAGCTGTCGTTTGCTTTGATGCGTTCACTTCGGATTGCATCCCTATACTTTGCACGGTAGTTGTTTCGATATGTTCTCAGTCCCGTGTTTTCGGGGAAATTATGGCATTCTTCACTTAAGAGGTGAAGGGTTTGGCGCATTTGCTTTAATTTTTCATTAAACCAGTGAATGTTGGTAGACTTTGGTGTACTTGATTGCACTTTTCTTTCGGGGAAGGCAAGATTTATTTTGTTATTAAAAATTTCGAATAAGAAATCAAATTTTGCATTGACGTCAGTAGGCATGGGGACGGTTGAGACTGGGAAAATTTCATCGACCGCGGGAAAATTTGATAAAGCGTGGGAAAATAGATAAAGATAAGCTTTAATTAGTGATAAAGCTCGGGTAATTCCGGTCGCGTGCCGGGTATCATCGTCTCGTTGTTGGAAAAAAGCTCGTTTGCTGCGGCTCGAACCGTCGATTTTCGTTTACAAGTCCAGCGCCTAAGCCTCGCGGCTGTAGAGCTTACTTGCCAATGGGACGTTTAAATGTGCTGAAATAAGACACCTTCCGCTCCAGCAGCCAGATCCCGCGCCCGCTCCCCCGCGCCGCCGGTACCGTTTACCGGCCTCCAGACGCGGATACCACGAGCGACCCCCCGGGGCGGGTATCCACCGCCGGCAGCTGTTATCAGTTATCGGACTCCCGGTGCAGGGTGTCCCCTTTCTTACGTGGATGCTTTTATTTAAATGCTTTGAATTGAAGAAAATGCGGCGTCCAAAATCTATTCCTTAAATCGTTTAATTTAAATACTGTAATTTAATAGGTAATTTAAATGCTAGATTTAAATTCAAAAAATTTGAAAATTAATTGAATTAATTTAGCTAGATTTAGTATTTATTATCGAGAAAAGACGCGTGCCCGTTTAAGTGGACTGCTTTAATTAGCGAAGCGTTTTTGCAAGCTCTGCGCATTTCTTGATAAGCATTATTTAATAATCTTCCTCATTTAATTATTTAATAATCTTCCTCGTTTAATTATTATAGTCGAGCGTTTGTCGCGCAACGGTAACATCCAAAATGGAAAAATTTATTATTGTTAAAGAAAGTGAAAAAAGAGTTCGTCGATTTAATGTTCTCGGAAAAAGTGTTGAATTTAAAATTAAGTCGATACCGAAGGAAGAAAATTCTGTAAATTGGGTGCGAACGGCAATTGAAAACATTGTTGAGTACATATCAGCAGATGTTGAGCCGAACGATTATGTTGGACTTACGTTTGGAGATCGTGAAATTTCACGTGGACCAGGCTACCTTGCCTTTCGCGAAGCTCAAAAACTCACATCCCACGACGTATGGAACCTTATCAACAGCGTGTACCAGTCGAATTCTTCCGGCTTCAACACGGAAACATTTTGTTTACAACTAACACGTGTTCGTCTGCCTGTTGGTACCGGAAAACCACGTCACGATAATTTCACAGGCTTTTCCGAAGAATGTGCGCAACGTAGGGGTATAATTACCATAAAAAATGCAGACAATTTGTGTTTACCCAGAGCGATAGTTGTCGCCCACGCATATGCCACCAATGATCCCGAACAAGTCAAAGTGCGTCGTGACATTGGAAAGTTGCAAACAATTAGAGCCAAACAGCTGACGGCGGACGCGCAAGTGGAAATACCCGAAGAAGGAGCCGGTATACGCGAAATTAAACTTTTTGAACAATTCTTGGTGAATGTCAAAATCACAGTGTACCATTACGGTACAAAAGGTCGAGAACTTATTTATGAAGGATCTTCAGCGAGAGACATTAAAGTTAACCTATTGCATTATCAAGGTCATTATAACGTCGTCACATCCCTAACTGCAGCGTTTTGTTGTGGATACTACTGCGAGATATGTCACGCCCCTTTCAACTCAAAATCTCGCCATCGATGTGAACAGACTTGTGTAGCGTGTTACAAAACTATGCAGTGCGAATTTATTTCCAAACATTTTTGCTCAGAATGCAATAGAACTTTTAAAAATGGAGATTGTTTTGATAACCTCAAAAACAATGGGACCTGTGCGAAAATTCGTGCGTGTTCATTATGCATGAAAATTATTAAAAAAAGTCGTCAACATACATGCGGGGAAATATTTTGCAAAATATGCAACAAACATCAGCCATAAAACCACATGCAATATGCAGCCGGATAAATGAAAAATCTGTTTTACATATACCAAATCTATGTGTGCTCAATCAACGCTGCTCTCTCTGTATTAAGGAAGCTGAAAATTTGATTTTATGCAAATCGTGCGGTTTTAGACAACATGTTATTGACCATAAGGAGGATGTTATTAAACTATTTGTCGAATTCATTTTTAAACAAAGAACACTTTTCCAACAAGTTGTTATAATTGCACACAACGGTTCGGGATTCGACCATCAGTTTATTTTGAATTATATATTGACAAATACATCTCATACTCCTGAGTTGATAATGCGAGGAACTAAAATCGTGACAATGACCTTTGGTTCAAATCTAAAATTTCTAGATTCGCTAAATTATTTTCCCATGGCTCTTTCGAAATTACCGAAAACGTTTGGATTAGGTGATAATTACAAAAAAGGCTATTTTCCACACCTGTTTAATACGCAAGAGCATGAAAATTATGTGGGACCTTTACCCGATGTCTGCTACTACTGTCCGGACTCCATGAAATCGGATGAACGCACAAAGTTTCTTTCGTGGTACGAAGAAAATAAAAACAACGAATTCAAGATGCAGCGAGAAATTGTCGAGTATTGTGTTTCGGATGTTGAGATTTTAACCGCCGCATGTATGAAATTTCGACAACAAATGTTGGAAGTGGGAAACGTATGTCCCTTCACCGAAGCGTGCACCATTGCGTCCGCATGCAACAAGATCTACAGACGCAATTTCCTAAAACCAAATACCATTGGAATAATTCCGAAAGGAGGTTATCGAAATTGTGATAAACAATCAAAAATCGCCACGCAATGGTTATTATGGGAAGAACGAGAGAGACGGATAAATATTGCACATTCGGTTAAACAACGTGAAGTCGTGTTGGGAGGCGTAAAAGTCGACGGATTTTGCGAGGAAACAAATCAAATTTTTGAATTTCAAGGCTGCTATTATCATGGACATACGTGTCTCAAATACAACAGAGATGCTCCGTCATACGAAAACCCCCAGGAAACGTTGGCACAGAGGTACGAGTCGACTGTTGCCAGAGTGGAACGATTAAGAAGCTTAGGGTATGAAGTTATTGAAATGTGGGAGTGTGTTTTTCGTAAACAAATGCTGGCGAATCCTGAAATTGAAAAATATACCACAAGTCATCCGCTCTTTGTTAATTTTCCTCTAAATCCACGAGATGCTTTTTACGGCGGAAGAACGGGCAACGTAAAAACTTACCACAAGTGCTCGAAAGAAGAAAAAATTCGCTACATTGACATTTGCTCCCTGTACCCGTGGGTGTGTAAATTTGGAAAATTCCCCGTAGGACACCCTCAAGTGTATGTTGGTTACGAGGAATGTGGAGCGTTTGATCTTAGCAAAACCGATGGACTTATCAAATGTAAAATATTACCGCCTCAAGACTTGTATCATCCGGTGCTGCCTCAGAAAATAAACAATAAACTAATTTTTGCTCTATGTTCTAAATGTGCTGAAATTTCAAACGTTGCCGAGTGTGGGCATAGTGAAGATGAAAGAGCTTTTACCGGCACCTGGGTCATCGACGAGGTGAATAAAGCGCTTGAGAAAAACTACAGAATTCTCAATATTTACGAGATTTGGAAGTACGACGTTGAACAATATGACATGATTAAAAAGTGCGGCGGTTTGTTTACAGCCATGATGAGCAAATTTGTCAGGTTGAAACAGCAGGCTTCAGGCTTGCCAGCGGAGTGTGTAACGGAAGAGCAGAGAAACGAATACATCGAAAACTTTTTTGAGCGTGAAGATGTTAGGCTGGAATTTTCGGAAATTATTGAAAACAGCGGTATGAGATCCTTTGCCAAATTGATTTTAAATTCGTTTTGGGGAAAACTTGGGCAGGGAGAGAATCAGCCCAAAACGAAAATTGTAAAGAGACCCGACGAATTTTTCGATATGCTGACTAATCCGGCCATATCTGTCTGCGGTATTCTCCCAATAAACGAGGATACCATCGTTATAAATTACGAGTTTATCGAAGAGTCTTATAATATATTAAAAACTGTAAATGTGTGTTTGGCTGCATAAACAACTATGCAGGCCCGGCTTAAGCTCTACAGTTACCTGGAGAAACTTGGAGAGAGGGTGCTTTACTATGACACAGACAGCGTAATTTATGTAAGCAAAGGTGTTGAGGCAGAGTACGAACTGTCTACGGGTAATTATTTGGGCGATATGACCGACGAGTTGGAAGCTTATGGACCGGGCAGTTACATTACCGAGTTTGCTTCTGGAGGCCCGAAAAATTATGCTTATGTTGTTTTCTCACCGTCTACAAATAAGTGTGTGGAAGTTTGTAAGGTAAGTAGTAGCCCTTGACTTGCCCCCACTCCTCCTTTTTTCAAAATGAACACCTGCGGCATACCTGACAATGAGGGATGACTTGCCCCCACCTCTATTGTGTATTTTGGGTGGTTGGTGATAACGATGGTTGAGTTGTTCCCACCTCTATTGTGTATTCTGGGGCGGTTACTTTGTGCATCTTAAGTCACATTACACCTGTGGGATTAAAGGTGCATTCTAACAGACCATGCCTAATTTAATTCGTTTATGTAATATTGCTTTCATTTAACTACATATATCAATCTTTTTAACCTCTATTGTATATTCTGGGGCGGCTACTTTGTGCATCTTAAGCCAAATTATACCTGCGGGATTAATTTTTAACCTCTATTGCATATTCTGGAGCGGATACTTTGTGCATCTTAAGCCAAATTATACCTGGGGGGATTAAAGGTGCATTCTAACACGCCATGCCTAATTTAATTCGTTTATGTAATATTTCTTTCATTTAACTACATATATCAATCTTTTTAACCTCTATTGTATATTCTGGGGCGGTTATTTTGTGCATCTTAAGCCAAATTATACCTGCGGGATTAATTTTTAACCTCTATTGCATATTCTGGAGCGGCTACTTTGTGCATCTTAAGTCACATTACACCTGTGGGATTAAAGGTGCATTCTAACAGACCTTATATTTCTTTCATTTAACTACATATATCCATTTTTTTTAAATAAGTTTTTTCATTTGTCGGAATGCTTAATACTTGAAGGGCGAAATTTTTCGTATAGAGGGTGCTATTTTTGGGAAATGGGTGGGGGATTTTTGGGGCTCTTTAAAAGAAAAATTTTACACTTACTCTAACCAATTTAGTTTATACCTCGAACATACTACTTCTAAACTTAATTTAAAATTAAATATGCGTAGTTTTGTTAGTGGTTCAAGTGTACTAAATAATTCCATCATGGAACTAATAAATGACGAAACAAGTATGGACTTGTTCAATGATTTCGCAATGGACATTGTCGATTCAGCGAACATGGAGTTGCAACCGGTAGCCCTGGAAGATTTAGAAGATCTTCAAATGAATCTTTTTGATGAATCTACAGCAGATAGTTATAATGAGAACGAAGTAGTTCCCTGTAAGGAGGAAGAAGAACGAGAAGAAGAACAAGAAGAAAAAGAAGAGTCGTTAAAAAATGTCACTTATATAGATCTAAGTGTGTGTGAGAGCGAAGAAGAAGAAGAAAAACAAGAAGAAGATCCGTTTAAAAACCTCCCAGCTATGGATCTCAGTGAGCGAGATCTTCGCCTAATTGATAGCGCGGTCTGTGCCGAAAAGTTTCGGATAGGCATGGGGGAGAAAATGGAGGTCGAAGAGGACCCCTATAATGGTTTCGAGAAAACATTAATTCTGTGCCCTAAGAATAATATCGATCACGGTGTAAAATTTCAGAGTGAAGGTTTCGGGGTATTTTTAAAGCTAATACCCCAGATAGTAAACAGTATGATAAATAATTGCACATTCATGCATAAAATGGACACATATGTTGTTCATTCTTATAATAATGTATGTACAATTACTGATCATAAGGCTGTTAAAATATTAGTTTTAAAAATCGAGGACCTTCGACGCTTAGTCGTGTTCAATGAATTTTTTTACCGTAGATTGATATTAATCAATAATAACAACAACTTTTTTAATTTTACTTTGTATGTGTACACAGAACTAATGAATCATCGAATTTTTAAACTTAGTGAGGAATTACTGTTTAAATTTATTAATCTCGACGATTACCAAGATTCCAGATGCATACAAGAGATGTATCTGAAGTTTAAAATATTTACGCTTTCAAAAATCAATGAAGGTTTGGAAAAATCTCTTCACAGTAATAGGTTTATTGTTTAAAGTTTAAAGTTTAATTTTATATTTATTTTTAAATGTTTGTAATTATAAGTTAAGTTTAATTTAAGATTTTTTTTGTATATAATGTAGTGTGATTTATGTTTATAATTTTATATCAGTACCTATAATTTGATTAAAATATTTTATAAAATCTATATACTTATTTTGTTTGATTAGACTCCCTTTAAAATATTAACATGCGGTTTACCTGAATCTTTGAAGAAGGGTGGGGATAAGTTAAGCCCTCAAACCAAATATAAGTAAGGGTGTTTTTTACCTAGACCTTATTCATCTTAAACCAATTCAGCTGCAACTTCAAAATGGCCCTACCAATTCTTAAGTTGTCTGAACTTCAAGTTAGAGGTGCAAATAATTTTAATAAAGGTATGTAAATGTTTAAAATGTATTTAACATTTAGTTATAAAATTGAAAAAATTAATTTTAATATTTTGTTACGTACTTATTTAGAAGAATATAGTGTTACTACCCTGCTAAATATGTACAAGAATAGAGAATACTCTGATAAAGAAGAAATAAGGATTTTAAAAGATAGTATAATAGATAAAGTTATACAGGAAAACGCTACTTTATCAGCTGATGAATTAAAAACCTTCAATGAAATGTGTAATAAATTAGATGTACTCCAAAGTAGAAGTTCGAATAATTTTAATGAAGGTTTGTAGAATATTTAAAAATATATTTAATAAATAGCTATAATTGAAAAATAATTTAGAGGGTATTGCTGCCAGGCTAAACATGCACAAGAATGGAAATTTTTCCGATAAAGAAGAAATGCGACGTTTAAAAGATATTATAATAGATAAAGTTGTACAAGAAAACGCTACTTTATCGGATGAGTAATTAAATCTCTTCAATGAAATGTGTAATAATCTATCTGAAGATCAAATTGGTGGATCAAATGACTTCAACCATATTAATATAGTTGAGGATTATTTGCAAACTGTAAAAAGGTTTAATACAGAAGGTCGTACAATCAATTTTAAATTAAAATTACCATCACTATCCAATCCAATTGTGGATATTCAGGTAACTTTAAAATTTTATTATAACTTTCGATCTTTATTTTCTTTACTGTTTATTTTAGAATGCTGTAGAAGAACTGTTAGGATATGTCACACATAATTTTCTACAAGAAGACATCGTAGGAATAACTGTAAGAAATTCTCAATTCCCTGAAAAGCCAATTGGAATAAGTTTTAGAAGAAGGGATCAGTTATCAGGGGAAGTAGTTATGAGCGTAATGGGCAAGGTACTACAGAGCAATGCAACTTTCTTCGCAAACGATGCGCTTTCCATGGAAATTATCAGAGTCCGCATACCAAAGGGTTCGGGATATTCTAAATTACAAGGTATTTCATACGATGAGTTTTGTAGAAGAAGAAAGGGTATCATTGAAATAGTTAATACTGATAATCACTGTCTAGCTAGAGCCTTGTTAATAGCAATAGCTCATAAAAAAAATGCCGAAGATTTACGATTATTACAACATAGTTTACCATATAGCAAAAATAAAGTGGCTATGTTTTGTGACGCTGTGGGAATAAATTTAAGTAATGGTGCGACTTATAATGATGTCGTAAAATGTCAAACATAAAATAACTATTTATAATAATCGAAAAGGCAGTTCTTTATACTTTGAGGGTCCAAAAAATGAAAGTAGGGAAAGAATCAATTTAATAATGGAAAACAATCACTTTAATGTAATTATAAGCTTAACATCAGTTTTTGCATGTCAGTTTTTTTGCGAGAGTTGTAAGAAAAGATTCTCAAGAAGGGCAGAGCATACCGATTGTCCTTACACGTGCCCCTGTTGTCACGAAAAACCGCCTTGTAAAATTAATGAAATAATTATTACCTGTGGAGAATGTAATAGACAGTTTAGAGGTACCGGCTGCTTTAATGCTCATAAAACAAACATTTGCAACATTTTTAAAAAGTGTAAAATTTGTTTAAAAATATATCACAATGAACGACAAGCTAGAAAACATAAATGCGGCACTATGTTTTGTCAAACTTGTAAGAAAATAACAGCAATTCGACATGATTGCTATATGTCTATTAATAAATTAACGCCTTATTTAAGAAAGTCTTTAGAAAACTTTATTTTCATTTTCTTTGATTTTGAATGTAGACAGGAAAAAACGTATATTTACGAAGGTTCCTACCTACATGAGCCAAATCTCTGTGTTTCTCACAATGTTTGTTTTATGTGCATTAATGATGAAGACCTTAATAATAATTGTAACATCTGCGGGAAACGAGAAAATATATTCACTAAAGCACCTGTAGAAGATTTTTTAAAATTCGTATCGTCGTATAACAACAAATTTAAAAAAATTTGTGTCATTGCACATAATTTAAGCGGGTATGACGGTGTGTTTTTACTCAAAGAAATTTTAAAAGACGATAAAAAATGGAATCCGAAAATCATTAGAAATGGTTCCAAATTATTATCAATTACTTGTGAAAATACAAGGTTTATTGATAGTTTAAACATGATGCCTTTACCTTTAAGCAAACTTCCCGATGCTTTTCAGTTTGACGCCCTTAAAGGATATTTTCCATATCTATTCAACACTAAACACTATTTTAATTATATAGGACCAATACCCGATGTACATTTTTATGCACCAGATGAAATGCATATAAACGATAGGAATAAATTTTTAGAATGGTATAAGGGTGAAGTACAAAAAAACGTTGTTTTTAATATGCAAGATGAGATTATTAAATATTGTATTAATGATGTTAAAATTTTAAGAAAGGCTTGTATAATTTTTCGAAATAATTTTTTAAAAACAAATAAAGTAGACCCTTTATTAGAAGCGACCACTATTGCCAGTGCTTGCAATTTAGTTTTTAGACGAAATTATTTAAGTAAAGATACCATAGGCATTATACCACATGGTGGATATAGAATGGCAGATAAACAGTCAACAATAGCAATTAAATGGTTACTTTGGGAAGCTCATAAAAATAATATCACAATTCAAAATTCATATCAGGGTAAAGAAGTACGTTTAAAAGAGGGTTTATTAGTAGATGGTTTTGATTCTATAAATAATACCGTTTATGAATTTAATGGGTGTTATTATCACGGTCATGAAAAGTGTTACCCACTACAAACAACTTCCTTAAACGGTGATAATAATGATACAATGAGTATACGTCGTGAAAACACAATAGCAAAGGAAAAGAGAATAAAAGAATTAAAATATAATTTAATTTCTATCTGGGAGTGTGATTTTAAAAAGATATGCAAAACAATGAAAATTTAAAATATTTTATTCAAAATTTAAATCTAAATACAGAAACTTTAAATCCAAGGGATGCATTTTATGGAGGCCGGACAAATGCTGTCAAACTTTACAAGAAATGTAACGAAAACGAAAAAATTCATTATTTTGACGTATGCTCACTGTATCCTTATGTAAATAAATATGGAAAATATCCCGTGGGGCATCCTAAAATACACATAGGGAATGTTGAATGCTCTAAATTAGATTTAAATATTATTGATGGGTTGATTAAATGTACAATTTTACCACCACAAAATTTGTATCATCCTCTTCTTCCCTACAGGATGCATAATAAACTTATGTTCATTTTGTGTAGATCGTGTGCGGAACAGTTAAATAATTCATCATGTAATCATACAGAATCGGAAAGAGTTTTTACAGGTACTTACGTCATGGATGAAGTTAGAAAAGCCATGAGTTTAGATTATAAAATCAAATTTATTCATGAAATTTGGGAGTATAAAACAGTTAAATATGATAAAGATACAAAGAGTGGCGGTCTTTTTCATGAATATATCGATCATTTTTTAAAAGTTAAGCAGGAGTCTAGTGGTTGGCCTGAAGAGTGTATAACAAAAAATGACAAAGATATTTACATTAAAAACTATTACGATAAAGAAGGAATCTTACTAAATGAGAACAATATTTCTTATAACCCTGGTATGAGGTATATAGCAAAACTGCAGCTGAATTCTTTCTGGGGTAAATTTGGACAAAGAGAGAATTTAAAACAGACATCGGTTATAAGTCAACCTAGTGAACTCTTTGATTTATTAAATAATCCAGCCGTTATTGTTCAAAACATATTGATTATTAACGAAAATGTCCTGGTTGTCTCGTGGGATAGACCCGTTGAAGCTGTTTTACCCCAAAAAACAGTCAATGTTGTTATTGCAGCATATACCACATGCCATGCCAGATTAGAGTTATATCAATACTTGCAGACATTATTATACCGTATTCTTTATTTTGATACTGATAGTCTAGTCTTTGTAGCAAAATCGGGTGAATACATTCCAACAACTGGAAATTTCTTAGGAGATCTAACAGACGAGTTGGTTGCGTATGGTAAAGGGAGCTATATAACAGAATATGTTAGTGGGGGACCAAAAAATTATGCTTATATTGTATACTCACCCGCAAATAATGAATCTAAAATAGTATGTAAAGTAAAAGGCATCACTTTAAATTTTCAAAATTCTAAATTTGTAAATTTTCAAGTTATGAAAGATCTTATATGCAACAATATTACGAATATAGGCTTTAAAGATAGAGAAATTTTGGACCCAATATTTATTTATAATGAGAGAAAAATTTGTAGGACCAAAGACTTTTTAATAATTTCTAAACCTGAGATAAAAATATACCAGCAAACCTATATGAAACGAAAACGCGATTCTTCAACTTATGATACGTATCCATATGGTTACAAGAAAAAATAAGTAATGGCACTTTCGTATAAATTGTAACCTTTTTATACTTTTTCGTATTTAAGAATTTTTGTTTTATTAAATTAATTTAGTTTGTTGAAATAATATTGACAATTTTGTATTATTTTATAAAACAACACGCCCTGATATTAAAGAAAGATTTTTTATTTAATTACTCAATACAATGTTAAGTTCCCATAGGGTACTAAAATTTAATCTTATTACTGTTAATTATTTTAATTTATTGTATTATTTTATGAAATGTTTTCTTTTATTGCAAATACAAATTTACACTCTAATACAATTGTCTTTTTATTTATTGTGTTTACCTAAATTTATCGTAATATATAAACAGTAAGTATAAATTTATGGTTTTGTTTTAATTAGACCATTAAGTAAAAAGTCGTTGATTCAATAACTCCAAGCAATGCCTTGTCAATTTAAACATCCCTTCACGAGTATTATAGCAGGCCCTACGTCATGTGGGAAGACTGTGTTTATAAGTAAATTTATAAAATTAATAAATATAATGTGTGACACCCCCTTTAATAAAATCATTTGGTTTTACGATGAATGGCAACCTTCTTACAACATACCAGGTGTTATTTACCGCAGGGGTCTACCTGAATTTGAGGATGACGATATGGGTCAGGAGCCTACACTTGTTGTGATTGACGACCTAATGAGGGAAGCCGATAATAAAGTTGTTGACATTTTTACAAAGGGTTCACACCATAAAAATATAAGCGTGTTTTTTATATCCCAAAATCTGTTTTATCAGGGAAAGGGTCAGAGAGATATTTCTCTAAATGCACATTATATTATTTATTTTAAAAATCCTAGAGATAAAACACAAATTCAGTATTTAGCACGGCAAGTATCACCAGATAATACAAAGTTTATTCTGGAAGCTTATAAGGATGCTACCCTAAAACCCCATGGTTATATGATTTTTGATCTCAAACAAGACACACCAGACGAACTTCGGTACAGAACAAATATTTTTCCCGAAGAAGAACCAGTTATTGTTTACGTTCCTAAGAAACACGTTCCTAAAATAGAGCAAAAATATTATAGCTTATAATGACACGCACTATAATTGATAACGCCGATTCTTTAAAATCTTTACTGAAAGCGAAACCACCTGTACGAAAAGCTTTATTAGCCTGTTCTGATAAAAAATTAGTTCACTGCATCTGTGAGTGTGTATTAAACACGTTGTCTGGTAACATTCCCTTATCAAAGTATCAAAAATCAAAGTTAAGGAAGCATAAATCTACTCTAAGACGCCTTGCAAAGAAAGGTGAAACAGTCACAGCTAAGAAAAAAATATTAGTCCAAAGTGGGGGTGCATTCCTACCTTTTATTCTGGGACCTCTGTTATCAGGTGTATTAAGTAGCATATTCAGCAAATAAAGCATGGATCACGCTAGGAAAATGATGCTTATATCTCCGGAAAATTTAAATAAGATTCAAAATTCATCATCATTATCTTCAGACACTCTAACATCCTTAGATAATGAAATGAATAACATTCTTAAATCGACAAAAAGTGATTACGAAAAATGGCACCAGTATGATAGTGTACTACAACGATATTTACATTTTGCTGGAGAACATCGGAAACCAATCAAGCTACCTATTATAGAAAATTCCATAAACGGGAATGAAACGAATCTTGATGTTGAATCATCTGCCGAAAAAGTTATCCCCCTACAAAACGATATAATAAGTAGCCTACCTCCAACTTTAAAAAATAAAGGTAAAATGCTGCTGGATTATTTAAAATGTTTTGATACAATATCTTGGGATGAGCTAGGACATGTAAAAATACGAGGTGTGCAGATACCCAATTCAAATATTATCGACTTGTTTCATGACGTTTTAAGAAATAGAAAAACGGGTAGCCCTCGCGGTTGGGAGACTTTTCTAACAGAGCTTAAGTTTAAAAATGTACCGATGGAGTTAGTTGGAAATTTGCGCAGAAGAAGTTATCTGATTACGAATACACCTACAACTATTTCACCAATTTTTGCTTCACGCAATTTTACAACACCGAAAAGAAGCACACCTAAAACAACTAAAAAACGCTCTCTCACGTCAATACTAGACAGAACCTTGTCTGATTACGAAGGTGAAGCTGACGATGAGTCAAAGATACGTAGATTAAGTAAATGGGAAAAATTTAACTGGGAAACTAAACTCTAATTAGAATTATGGAAGCGGCTTCGTTAAAAATTTTATCGTTACGTTGACGTTATCGATGATCTCGTAAAAGGATACAACAATAGTTACCATCGTACAATTAAAACAACCCCGTCCAGTGTTAACGTCGAAAATGTTTTGGAAGTTTGGAAAAACACCATAAAAAATAATAAACTTAAGCCTAAGAATAAGAATAAAAGTCGATTTAAAGCGGGTGATTACGTTAGAATAACTAGATTTAAACATGTATTTGAAAAAGGTTACTCCAATACCTTCAGCACTGAAATATTTAAAATTGTAAAAGTAATTATGAGAATACCTGAAGTGTACCGTATCTGCGACTTAAATGGGGAACCCATTGAAGGTGTATTTTACAAGGAAGAGTTACAAAAAGTAAAGTACGATCCTCTGGATAAATATCAAATAGATAAAATACGTGCCTCTAAAGGAACAGGTGTTAATCGTATGCATCTCGTCAAGTGGAAAGGGTATAACGATAAATTTAATTCGTGGGTGAAGGCATCGACATTAGAAGAAATATGAAAAAGGATTTTTACATTACTTTACTAAGTAATAATTCTATGAACTATTACCCTGAGAATAAGACATCTCACTTTTATACCAAATTACCGAAGACCATTAAATTAGAAGGTGAATGGCAAGTCGGTCTTTCCGAAATACAGATCCCTTGTTCGATATTTAGTGTAAACGAATTTCAAAACGCAATCTGGATTCAAATTAACAATAATGTTATAGAAAAGGAGCATATAGTACCTGGAGACTACAGAAACATTGATGAAATAATAAATGCTATGAATTCATCAGAAATTCTTTTAAAACATAAAATAAAAGCATCTAGTGGTACTGCAAACAAAATAACTATAGTATGTGCGTCAGAAGACGTAACTTCGGTTACTTTTGCCCCAAAGCTATCGATGTTGTTAGGATTTGATCCTTACGCTAATGTGATTAATGAAAAACATACCTCAAGAGGATTCAATATTCTCGGAGGAATTCCTGATCTTTTTATGGTGTATTGTGATATCATCGAACCACAGATTATATCCGACGTCCATTCAAAGCTTTTAAGGATCACTAGCCTGATAAAAAGCAATTATGGTTATGGTTATCAGCAAACTATTACATACGACCGACCTCATTATGTTGATGTACTCCGTAGAGAGTTTGAAACTATAGAGATAAATATAAGGACTGATACCGGTGATTTAGTACCATTTCAGTTTGGTACGTCGTGTCTAAAACTACACTTTAAAAAGATTACCTAAAATGAAGTCTTGTCCGTATCATACATATGTATTACGCATCACAGGCTGGAAATGGAATTGGCACAATTTATAAAGGTGCCAGTTTTCAAAAGGGTCATGGTATAGGGAGTTTTCTTGGAGGTCTCTTTCGGACAATCATGCCATTAATAAGTGGCGGATTGCGAACTCTCGGAGGAGAAGTTTTAAAGGCTGGGTCGAATATAATTTCCGATATTAGTCAACATAAATCACCAAAAGAATCGTTTCGTAATAGACTAGTGGAAACGGGACATACCTTAAAACGTAAGGCGATTGATAAACTGGAGCGCATGGTTGGGAGTGGTTTCAAAAGAAGACGTACAAATAGTAAAATTAGCAAGAAAAAAATCATTTCATCAAAAGCTCTTGTTGTGAGAGGAGTGAACCGTAAATTAAAACATTCTAAACGAAAAGATATTTTCGGTTAAGATGTCATTTTTACATACTTTATCCCACGAGTGTATAAAATCTGAACTCGATTTATTTGCCGTGCCCACGACTCAAACCAGTGTTGAAAGTGGTAGCTGGATTGATTACAAGCCTCTTTCATCGTTAAGTGAAGATTCCCCCATAGAATTTATTGTACCAGGAAATGGAGACGAATATTTAGATTTGTCGCATACTTTGTTGCATTTAAAAGTTAAGGTTGTAAAAGGAGATGGTACAGCTCTTACTGCTTCAGAAAGTGCAACCGTTAGCTGCGCTAATAATTTACTTCACACCCTTTTCACTCAAGTTGATGTATATTTAAATCAAAAACTTGTTTCTCCACCAAGTAATACCTACGCCTACAGAGCATACATAGAAACCTTACTAAATTATGGTTCGGAAGCAAAAAGAACTCATCTCAGCGCTGGTTTATGGTTCGATGACACTCCTGGTTCTATGAATGTGATAGGTGACGATAATAGCGGATTTCAGGCTAGAAAAGAGTTTTTAGCACTAAGTAAAAGTGTAGACCTCATCGGTCACCTCCACTGTGATATATTTAATCAGGATAAATTTCTATTAAATGGCGTTGAGTTGAAAGTTAAGTTAGTACCTTCAAGACATGCGTTTGTGCTATTGTCAACAGTTGCAGGGGTTAAGGTTGTAATTCAGGAAGCCGGACTTCTTGTACGACGAGTAAAAATTAGCCCCACTGTTCTTTTAGCTCATGCAAAAGGTTTAGAGATATCAACAGCAAAGTATCCAATTACAAGAACTGATGTTAAAGTTATTACTATTCCACAAGGTGTTCAAAGTAAATCGATAGATAATATTTACTTAGGACAGATGCCAAAAAGATGTATCATCGGGTTTGTTACGAATGCATCATACAATGGTACTCTAGTCAGTAACCCCTTTAATTTCACACATAACAACATGAATTATATCAGTCTTTATATAGACGGTCGCCAGGTTCCATCTAGAGCCATCACACCTGATTTTCAAAATAACGCGTTGTTTGTTCAGGCATATCATACTTTATTTTCTGGAACGGGCATACATTATACAAATGACGGAAATAATATCTCCAGATCTGATTTTAAGGATGGTTTTAGTCTAATGGCTTTTGATTTAACACCTGACTTATCAGCCAACATGTGTAATCAGTGGAATTTGGTTAAGCAAGGATCACTTAGCCTCGAAGTTAGATTCGGCGCTAATTTACAAGAAACCTTAAATTGCATTATTTTTGGGGAATTTGATAACCTTATTGAGATTGATAAAAACAGAAATGTCATAGTTGATTACTCGAGCTAGACCGATGAATACTCACGAGTTGCGATATTATTTATCCAAGTTACAAGCAACACAACATGCAGAGTACGTTTGTGCTTCCAATCAACTACCCCGAATGATACGCAAACCATGCCTTATAATTGCAAACACGAAGCCGTTCTGGGATTCTGGTGAACACTGGGTCGCCATGTACATCAATAAAAACAAAGAAGGAGTATATTTTGATAGTTTTGGACGTCCTCCTATAAATAACGATCATTTAATTTTCTTAAAACGCCACTGTAGAAGCGTTTTGTATAATGATAAAATTTTGCAACATGTAAATTCAGATGTATGCGGAAAATATTGTTTAGTTATTTTATTATACTTAGTTAATAATGGTAATTTAATAGATTTCCTTTCTCTATTTACTGATAATATGAAAAATAATGATTCTGTAATTAATAAGTTATTTAAATTGTATTTTAAAAATTAGTATTATAATTTTTATTATTATTATAAGTTATATATATATATTATATTATTATATACATTTGATATGTAAGGTAAAATAAAAATAAAAGCAGTTTTATATAATATATTTTTTTATTTATATCAATTGCCCATTTCACTTTATTACAATGTTATAATATTAGACAATTGAGTACATGAAATTATTGTATTCAACTTTTCTTGATATCTCTTCTTTTAAAAACTTGGGGAATTTTAATAGCATCTCACTTACTAATTCTTCATCGCAGCCGTTTTCGTTACGCATTTTTATAAGTTCCCTCCATAGTAACTCTTCTGTCACTTCCTCTGCTGCTTCACTCCTGACCATCTCAATATATCTGTTGATTGGGCCGTAATCTATTAACCTTATTCTATTAATCATATCAGTGAACCATACCGAATTAACATCTATCATCTTCAACGACTTTTCACCTAGGCATACTGATAATTCATTTTCCATAAAGGATCTCACCTCCACGTAATTTTTATGTACTTGTAAGGAGTGCTCCGGCAGCAGTATCGGCCAAGCTAACTCCTTATTCTTCAACGTCCCCAAGGCCTCTGGTAGTGCGTTTACAAAGTTTCTGAAACTTTCAGATGAAAACCTGGGTCCGTTATCAAGACGAGGGTTGCAGATGATTACGGTTGCTTTATACTCTGAGTAAGGGTCCAAGCCGAATTTGATCACTTTTGTACCGCTGGGGTTTAAAGGTAGCTGAATCTCTCGAAGCAGCCTATTCTTCTCACCCCAGTTCTCGTTGATGCCACCCAGATTCTTCTCTCTACCGTCGGCCTCATCCCAATTCTCTTCATACAATACCCGATTAAAAATCTTATTAACATTTGCGTTGTATGGGGCACTTTTCTTCATTCTACCTTGATTTGTCATCTTCGTAGACTTAGTATACCCGGAGGTCTTCTTCGTAATTTTGGTGTTCGACATCGTTTGCAAAGAATAACTTTTTTGATCGATACTGTTGATATGTTGTTAAGGTCCAGCATTTATACCTAGTTTTTATCTGACGTCACATACATATTTAAAACTTGGACACGTGCAAACCCTATTACATTACGGTAGTGGGGGCAGGTCAACCCTCATTGTCACCTATACTGTACATATTTAAAACATATCGAATCTTTCCCACAGGTATAATCTGGCTTAAGATGCACATAGTAACCGCCCCAGAATATACAATAGAGGTTAAAAAGATTGATATATGTAGTTAAATGAAAGAAATATTACAAAAACGAATTAAATTAGGCATGGCGTGTTAGAATGCACCTTTAATCCCCCCAGGTATAATTTGGCTTAAGATGCACAAAGTATCCGCTCCAGAATATGCAATAGAGGTTAAAAATTAATCCCGCAGGTATAATTTGGCTTAAGATGCACAAAGTAGCCGCCCCAGAATATACAATAGAGGTGGGAACAACTCAACCATCGTTATCACCAACCACCCAAAATACACAATAGAGGTGGGGGCAAGTCATCCCTCATTGTCAGGTATGCCGCAGGTGTTCATTTTGAAAAAAGGAGGAGTGGGGGCAAGTCAAGAGCTACTACTAAGGTAAAAGGCATAAGCATTACCCATGACGTGTCGAAAACTATAAATTTCACCGCAATGAAGAACCTAGTTTTAAATGATGAGCCACCGAAAAAAATATTTTATAAAAATTTCCGTCGAACTAAAACTCACGAAGTGATCATAAAGGATGAAGAAAAAGTGTTTAGAGCAAATTCTACAAAAAGAAAATTTGACGACAACGACAACGGTCACGATTCTGTCCCCTTTGGTTATAAGAAGACGAAGGAGGAGAACATTAATAACCACTAGATTATAATCCATATCGATTCAGCTCATAGGAGTTTCTTGTAAAAATTATCAAAAAAGGTAGCTCATCTAAAAATAGATGTTTTAACAAGTTCTAACACGTTCATTCCTGCATTATATTAAAAAAGGTGGGGTTAAGTGGTTTATAAATACGACGATTCGAATAAAATAATGAATTTTAGATATAATCGTTCAAAGTGAAAGTCCAAAATGAGCAAGCGGTCATCTGTTGGGAGTAATTGCGCTAAACCTCCAGGAAATAAAGCACAAAAGGTTCAAAAAAATGTGGTATGTTCTACTATTACTCAAAATTAATTTTTAATATTTGAAATTATTATTTACAGCTATAACGCTAAAGATGCGATTCTTAATACAGTTTATCTGCCATCTGGGGAAGGCGTACATGTTCGGGAAAATGACGAAGGGGAACTGTACTTGAAACAAAGTGATGCAAGTAGACTCTTTGAGGGATTTTACGATTTAGATGATTTGTGTATTGGAGGAAGAGAACCAAAAATTGTACCAGATAACGAATTTGATGAATGTGAGTGCGACTAAATATTTTACTAGTATATAAATTTATCACATTTTTTTTATTTTAGCCCCCTTTATGAACTATATTAACGACACGATTAAAAATTTTGATGACGAAATTAAACAAGATGATTGCGTCTTAGTGGGAGAATCAATATATCCCCTTAATAAATCCAAAACCAAATACGTTTCAGTGGGGTTATCTCCTACTTTGGGTTTTATTCCGGTGATCAAAATTTGGAGCAAAAGAAATTTCATTTGCTTTACTCAGCAAGAATGGTATGACTTTTTGGAAATCGACATAAAAAAACTTGAACTTGGTCAAAAAATTATTTTAGGAAATTTTGAACTTATAAAAGAGCATCTTAAAAAATGCATTGTTTTAAAAATTATTTATCGAGATTTCCAACTCGTTTTGAAACTACAAACCGTAACGAATTTATTTGCGCTCAATTACTTACTAAATTACAAAATGAAAATGTTGGTAGATCAAAAAATTTTTGATTATTATGATTTAATTTTACGTTCATGTTTAAAATTAAAAGGCGATATAAGAGTTAACATTTTAACTCTTGTTCGAGAAAATACAAATTCGCCAAATGTATTGTTTATGCTGGAATCTTTACATTTAGCTTATAATAAAATAATTTATGACTTGAAATATTTGAATACATTTATTTAAAATTTGTAATCATGTTTAACTTGAAATTATTATACCCTCTCAAATAAATATTAATACGTATCTATATTCGTTTATTTTTAATTCAACCTTCACAATTTATTAATAACACGTTTTATATTCAACTACGCAATTTCTTTTATCTTAGTATTTCAAAAGTATTTCTAAGGAGCAGTCGAACTAAAAATGCTGACTCTAAGAGATTTAGATAATATAAATGAAGCGATATTAGCGTATGAAAACGACAAACTTTCCGAACATACAATCCAATACCTCCCTGAAGTATTCCTTAGAAAAATGGAGGGTTTAAAATTGCAAGAATTTTGGTCGAATCTACCGGAAAACTTTAAGCAACAAAAATATTTTTTAGATCGTTTACCATGCCACAAACACTACAATTTACCAAATCAGAAAACTCATATTGATGGACCCCCTCCCCCGATATATTGTTGCTATGAATGCAAAAAGGAAAATTTGTCTAAATGAAATTATACTGCAAAATAATATGAATATATTTTATTAAAAGTATTGTTTTATTTTATATAATTTTATTTTTATCTATCCAGCTATTGTGTGTTTCATTAAATCCAAGCCACTTGACAAATACTTTATTTCCTTTTTTGCGCAAAATTTTCTCCACTAGGTACACATCTTCAAATTTGGCTTTTTGGAGCTCCTCATTGTAAAATGAACCTTTTATCTTGACCGTTTATATCTTCTAATAAATATGTTACCGGATATGATAAATTAATCTTTGTTATTCGAAACAATTCTGGTGTCCAGTTTATACCGCAACTTTTATCGAAAATTGCTTTTTGTTTACTTATCCTTACAATATCATTAATTTTAAACTTATTATTTGGTAGTACTACTTTTGGAAAATTATAAATGTTTTTTAAAAAATCATGTTTCTTTGTAACATCACACGGTTTCATACCAGTTGTTCTATGTTTGGTTTCATTGTAGGATTTTATAATATTTGGTAGAGCATTGTACCAACTGTACTTTCCAATAATACTAAAATGTTTGTACATTTTTTCCTTTAGTGTTCTAATAACGCGTTCAGCCATAGAAGCTTTCACTGTGCTATATGAAGAATAATGATTAATCTTATGTTTCTTCATTAATTTTTGAAAATGTTTATTATAAAATTCTTTTCCATGATCTGTTTGCAGATTTTTAGGTATTCTGCCAGCATTAAAAATTTGTTTCAAACTACCCGATACTGTTTCGCCAGATTTATCTTTTAAAGGAACAGCCCACGCAAACTTTGAAAAGCAATCAATTACAATCAATATAAATTTATAGCCTTTATTTTCTCTTGAATAAAGACCAAATTCGGCTAAATCAGCCTGCCACAGATCATCAAAACCTTTAATTTTTGTTTTTCTTCTCAAATAGTTCTTTCTTGCTGGTTTATGCAAATCATCCACAACTAATTCTTTTATTTTACTCATTAGATGATGGTACGACTGGTTTTTTAGATTGTAACTCTACGCTTTTTTTTAAACTAACTATGTTTACAAATATTTTTTTTTTAATTTCTTCAACTTTCAGTTTTATAGTTTCATTTACTTCATCAATAAGTTTTCTGTTGTGATCAATTTTTCTTTTTAAGTCGTTGTGCAGTTCCAAAATCGATTCGCCGACGTAGTCTTTATTTGCCGCATCTAAATTATCTTTAGGAGAAAGTAAATCCGTAAGTCGTCTACTTTCTAAGGTAAAATGTCCTTTAGGAGTTATTTTAAATCCCAATCCTGGAGGTCCACGTACCGCCGAGCGTACTTTATGCGAATAACGCCCAAATTTGTCAACACTCATACTAGGAGATTATTTTTATTAATGATCGCAAAATACAAAACTAAGTTATTTTATAGTATAATATTAGCTTCTCGAAGTTCTTCCTCTATTCGTATCAATTCATTTCGATGTGAGGTATTTCCAGCATTTTTAGAAGACTGAAGTAGACATAACCGATCTACCAACTCGTTTGGGTCATCCCAGTAAACGTACTGATACGGTTTATTTTCCATAGATATAAAACCACTTCCGGATACACTTTCTTTGGAATGAGTGGTAGAAAAAAAGAGAGGTCTAATTATCTCCTGATATTTATAAGATCTGGTTCCTATTATTTGTTTGTTGGGGTCGTAATTTCTTCTTAAAACATTAGTTCCTTCAAGAATATCTTTATAATTCATTAAATCTTCCTTGTTGAAATCAATCGGCATTTTTTAATAAAAGTTCATATAAACCACGTGTGCCTGTATACTTTTTATTTAAAATAATAAGGTTGGCGCCTTCCAGGTTAACCAAAGTATTTCCAATTTTCCACTCTTCGTTGTCGGGGTTAAACCTAATTCCATGTGTATTATCGTATTCGTAATTTTTATCGTTTATCTTTCCTTCTATGTACTGTCTTGGCAGAGGATCAAAATTACTTTTCCACTCGTAATAAGTTTTAGGGTCGATTTTATCGATAAAAGTTTGATAAACAGGTTTATCTTTAATAGATATTTTAGCATTGCCGTTTTCGGTATCATTATCCTCATTATCATCATCATCATTATCACTGGTTTCGCCCCCAGATGTAAATGGTAATTTTAAAGCCTTTATTTTAGACTTAAATTTTTGTGAGGTTGCTTTCCTTTTTTGAGATAATTTTGAAGTTGTTATCTTAGATTTAAATTTTTGAGGGATTACTCTCTTTTCTCGAGGTGTGCTTATCAAGCTAGGTTCTTCAGGTTCCTTTTTAATCTTGGTTGTTGTGCCAATAAAATTCTTAAGCGGATCTATTAACGGCTTGTACGATTTTATAAGATCGTCTTCTTCTTTGGCTCTTCCTACTTTAGGATCACGAAACTTTTTACGAATGATGTTTTTCGTGTCAATAATTTGTTTTTTTAACTTTCTTTCCTCCATTACTATGCTGTTTTGTTAACCTTTCTATTTAAACTAAATATTTTTCTAAAGATGATAACTTTATATACTTATAATTTCCATACTAGTTATGTACAGTTACTTTTAATTGTTCCAGAACAGGCCAATGATTAATTATTTCAGGTTTTTAACTGGTATTAATTGATTTTTAACCGGTATTACTGGTTTTAACTGATATTTATCTGTTTTTAACTGAGTTTAACTGATTTTAACTGGATTTTATCTTAACAGAACTTTATTTATTTGAATATCTTTCGGTCTTTTATAAAATTATAAATTCATCAATTTTTTTACGATAGCGACCTTTATTTACAATACTTTCTTTATCAATTACTAAATACCCATGTTTTTCTTTCCAACTCTGAGCAAAAATGTTTAAACTGTTCAAATTTCATGTCAGTACCCACATGATCTCGGTAAATATGCTTTAAGTTAAGCTCATCTTGTCTAAACAGTACAATAAAGTTTGCGTTATCTCTGATTAATTGTTTGGGTATACTGGTGTAAGTTTGACATAAATAGAACGAGTCAACATCGTTATGTCTCCCCATGCTAAAATATTCTTTAATATTATTTTGTTTATGACATGCTACATCATCAAAGATAAAAATCGAATGTTTTTTCGCTCTACAAGGGCTTAAAATGTCGGTATTTTCTTTGTACTGATAAAACCCAATTTCTGAAAGGGAATCCAGAACCTTCTTAAGATAAATATATTTTGGTTGATTTAACGATTTTGAGTAAATATATATGTTTTCAAACTTTAATCCATTCTTATCAAAAAGTAAACTTAACATAAGATTAGTTTTTCCACAATTTGAAGGACCACAAATTACGGCTCTAATGGAATTAGGAAGCAGTGGACCGTGTTTTTTTTTAATAAACGTATGACCTCGTCCAACGATATTATCCAAATTGATTACCGGAAGTGACTCCTTCTGCTTAACCGTCCGCATTATACTGATTACTTCATTTGTATTTTCTTGGTATATAAAAGGAAAAGCTTAAGTCGTGAACAGTTTAAATGCCTGTCTACTATGGTGGTGGATGGATGAATACAATTATAAACAAGTTACCGTTTGAGTTGCACCTACCCGGTTATCAGTTTTGTGGTCCTGGTACTAAATTAGAAGACCGTATTAAACGTGGTGATACCGGTTTAAATCCATTGGATTCTGCCTGTAAAGATCACGATATTGCATATTCTGAAAACAAGGAATTGTCCGAACGTCATAAAGCCGACAAACTTTTGGAAAAAGCGGCTTGGGCTAGATTCAAAACCGGTGACGCAAAGTTTGGTGAAAAAACAGCAGCGTTGGCAATTACAGCAGCTATGAAATTAAAGCGAAAAATGGGTATGGGTTTAAAAAGTAAGGCGAGGAGTAGGAAAGTTGCGCTAAGAAGTGGTGATGTAATAAAAGCAAAACAAGCGCTAAACGGATTCAAAAAGAAATTTAAAAATTTTGAAAATAATAATAAACTTTTAAGAGAAGGTGCAAATGTAGCACTTTCGGCAGCCCGTACCGCTGTTCGTGAGGCTGGAGGAAGGAAAAAAATTCGAAAACCAAGAATAATCCCGGTACCAAAACATGGTGGAGTGTTACCCTTGATACCTATTTTTGCAGGATTAAGTGCATTAGGTAGTTTGGTGGGAGGATCAGCCGCAATTGCGAAAGCCGTCAACGATTCTAAATCAGCTTCAAAGAAGTTGGAAGAGGCCCTACGACACAACAAAACTATGGAGGCTATTGCATTAGGTAAGCAGGGGAGAAGCCTGTACCTAAAGCCTTATCGTAAAGGTCTTGGACTCTACATTCAAAATAAAAAAAACTATTAAAAGAGCTACCTCAAAAACAATTAACGGATTTGGAAATTATTGAGTTTTTAAAAAAATATCCAGTTAGAAATTTTAGAGGAATTTATATGAGAAACAGTTTACCACACAAACCACTAAGAAATGAGTGTGCAATTATAAACCTGGATACAACCAGTGGAGAAGGAGCACATTGGGTTGCCTACAGGAAAAGTGGTAATAGTGTCTCTTATTTTGATAGTTTTGGAGATTTGCAACCACCTATGGAGCTCCAAAAATATTTTCGTGGTAGCGATATTAAATATAATTATAATAGATTTCAAAAGTTTAACACTTTCAATTGCGGACACTTGTGTCTAGAATTTTTGTTATTTTCAAAATAATAAAAGCAGGTGGACAATTTTTCTAATGTTCAGTTATGTCTCAGACGTTTACGCTACAAGGTAACACTTCTACACTGAGTGTTAATTATTTTCCAACGATTGATTTGGACCCTGGTTCGCAATACAGCCTTGGACTTATTGGTTTTCATGCATACAATTCTGTGCCAAACATTGAGGACGGGTGTAATAAGTTCTATTTTGATGACTACGTAATTACAATTCCAACAGGGTCATATGAGATTGATGACATTGAAAAATACCTTCAAAAAGAATTACAATTATTTTTACCACCTAATAAATCAAAAATTGATCCTGATCAAATCATAAGTTTAAATCCGAATAACAACACTTTAAAGTGTGGAATATCATCTATATTTAGTTTAAATTTTAATCCGCCAGATTCAATTGGAAAACTGTTGGGGTTCTTGGGTACATCTCTTTTATTACCCGGTAAAGTTTACGAGTCCGACTTGCCAGTTCAAATTATTAAAGTGTCTAGTGTGAGAGTTGAATGTAATATTATAAGTGGAGCTTATTACAATAACAAGCCTTCTCATTCATTATTTGAGTTTTCAATAAACGTCGAACCTGGTTTTGCAATTAACATTGAACCCCAAAATATTTTGTATTTTCCAGTAAATACAAAAAATATTGACAATATAACAATCCGATTTTTGGATCAAAACGACAACCTAATAAACTTTAGAGGGGAAGAAATTATTGTTCGAGTGGAGCTAAAAAAAATATAAATATGGGGATCAAATACGAGTCAAGTGAATATAAAAGTGGAATGTATAAACCAAAAATCATCACTAAAAAGAATCACCTCAAAGTGTTAACATCGAGAAGCATACAGAAATTAAAAGCACTCGGTTACAATGTCAATGTTGCAAATATTTAATAATGTAACCTTTGACGAGAAGATCAGTAAGGAGGAGTTCCACAGTTATCATCCTCGAACGCAACATTTTGGTAATAACGATGAAATACGGATTGCCATTCAACACCAGGACTTATACACACTTCCATGTGAAAGTTTTGTTTATATTGAAGGCTCCATCATCAAACCCCCACCTGTAGACAAAGACCTTGCAATTGAATTTAAACTTGTAAATAATGCATTTGCATTTCTGTTTGAAGAAATTCGTTACGAATTAAATGGTGTTGAAATTGATAAAGTTAGAGATCCAGGCATCACTAGTACCATTAAAGGATATGTATCATTGGGAGAAAGAGAATCAAAATCCTTAAACGTTGCCGGGTGGTGCCCATTAACCGAAATTTTTCAATACCATTTCGAAGATAAAGACTCATTTTTTGCATGTATACCCTTAAAAATGTTAATGGGCTTTGCCGAAGATTATCGTAAAGTTATTATAAATGCGAAACAGGAGTTGGTGTTAATTCGGTCCAGGACAGATAAAAACGCATATGTAGGTTCTAACAATATAAAAATCGTTATTTCTAAAATCCAATGGCATGTTCCGCATGTTATATGGTGAACGATGAGATTAAATTAGAAATGCTAAAGAGACTGAATCTAGATCGGCCAATTTCAATTCCTTTTCGAAAATGGCAGTTAATGGAATTACCTGGGTTGAGAAGATCCAATAAAGAAGTTTGGTCTGTGAAAACTTCTACGAATTTGGAAAAACCTCGCTATGTTATAGTAACCTTTCAACAAAATCGAAAAGAGGTGGCTAATAAAGATTGCTCTTTATTTGATCACGGGTTTATAAGAAATATGAGGGTTTATTTGAATTCTGAGTGTTACCCTTATGATAATTTAAACCTAGATATTAACAAAGATAGTTATGCAGTTGCTTATTATATGTATTCGCAATTCCAATCCAGTTATTATGATCGACATATAATTGAGCCCCTGTTTGATTACTCGGATTTTAAGGATCGTATGCTTTATGTTTTTGATTGTTCCAAACAAAGTGAAGCTGTCAAATCATCATCGGTCGATTTAAAAATTGAAATGGAAGCGACTAGAGTTTTTAATGACGAAATGAGAGCATATTGTCTTATTTTAAGTGATGCAATTGTTGAATATACACCTCTGTCTGGAATCGTGCGTACAATTATGTAATGAAGACCGTACGTTTTTCAAATAAAATCATTGTCAACTTCTTTCCTACATATGATGATGAAAAGTACGATAATATTGACTGGAAGTTTGAAACAGCAAATAGAATAAGATTCGAAAATCGTATTGCACAATTTGAGAAATTCTTTACACCCTTTTTGAAAAAAAAATTAAAATCTATGAATAATAATAACGTAATAATAGTGGATATTCAAGGATATCGAATGAGAAGAAATGGGTTTATTCCAAAGAGCTTGCATTTAAAAAGAATAATGAAACCACTAAGCTATTCCTTTTTAAACCCGATATACCGTTTAATAAATTAAGCGAAGAAGATAAGAGGCAAATTTTTTGGTTAGAAAGAAATTATCATTGTTTGCGATATAATTCTGGTACAGAAAGATTAAACAGTTTTCAACTTGTAGTAAACGACTTTATTACAAGTAAAAACGATATCGTTTACATAAAGGGACACCAAAAGCAAGAAAATTCCCCCATATCAACCAAAATCTTCTTACCATATCTGGTATCAACACACTTAACCGAACAAATTTTATATTTTTGGTTTATTAATAATTCTTTTGCCCTTTTCACTGGTTTTAAAGAGGAGGAAGGTGTTTTCAGGTCTACTGCAAATTTAACTATGCCTATAAACTTCTTTACGCTCTGTATCTATTTTCAAATTGGCTGACACATCATTTAAATTGGTAATGTTAATATTATTAAATCAGTTTCTTCGTATACGATTAAAGTATACTAGAGATTAAAATATTATAAATATTAAAACGGAAAGGACAATAGCCGCTTCACATAACTTCGATAAAATATGCCTTTAACCACTTAAGGCACAGTTTTAATTATTATTTTGGGTCCAAAAAAAAAACATCATTTTTTTTCTTGCTGTCAGGGCATGTCAACAAAGTAAAAATGTCCTTGCTTGAAAATAGGATCAAATTGTAAATAAATAATCCCCACATGTTGGTGTGATTTTTGAGCGCGTCAAAAATTGTATTATTGAGGTGTATGCAGATAAAGCTATAAGAGCGGCGGACGTGAGGTTCACGTCGATGTACCTTAAAAAAGAGTACCGAAGATTACAAATTTAAGTCTCTCACATGAAAGGAAGTCTTTGTCAGCATATACTGCTTATACTGCATATACTGCAGGAAACTGCGAATGCTTTATATAGCCAAAAACCACAAAGTTTAGTTCAAAGTGAAAAACAGAATGCAAAGGTGGTCAGCAGCAGAGCCCATTCGTGGGATAATACCCATTCTAAAGTCTCTCCTTGAGCATCCCTATAGCGTAAGTACTTTTTTATTTTTTATTTTTATTTTTTTTATCTTTCTGTTTTTACAGATAATGCCTATGTTAATTACTAATGGCGAACCCCGGGGGGAGGGGATGATGTTTTTTCGGCAGGTTGTGCCCCGGGGAATACCTGTGCGGATATTCTTCGCCGACCGTATTGATGATGATGATAAAGAGGAGTGCTTAATAGCGGTGGTACCAATATAAAGATTTTGGTGAGTTTTACAATGTTTTTTTTTAATATATTATTTATACTAAAATTTTGTTTCTTTTTATCATTAGGTAGCACTCGTCTTTATCATTAACTCCCCTTCTCCTGGGGGTGCTCTAAGTGATTGCAAAACAGCATACGATCGTTTGACCATCAAGTATACACCATGACGCAGACTAAAATATCTCTTAGTCCCCATGATGACAAGAGATATCTACTAAAAAACTCTTACAACACATTACCTTGGGACACTACAGTATTATAAATGATGAATGTGATTAAATTTGTAAATAAAAGAGTTTTTAACTTTTTAAGTGTTTTTTATTTATTTTATATAATCACTTAGAGCACCCCAGGAGAAGGGGAGTTGATGATGAAGACGAGTGCTACTTAAATGGGCACGCGTCTTTTTTTGATAATAAATAATAAATCTAGCTAAATTAATTCAATTAATTTTCAAATTTTTTGAATTTAAATCTAGCATTTAAATTACCTATTAAATTACAGTATTTAAATTAAACGATTTAAGGAATAGATTTTGGACGCCGCATTTTCTTCAATTCAAAGCGTTTAAATAAAAGCATCCACGTAAGAAAGGGGACACCCTGCACCGGGAGTCCGATAACTGATAACAGCTGCCGGCGGTGGATACCCGCCCCGGGGGGTCGCTCGAGGTATCCGCGTCTGGAGGCCGGTAAACGGTACCGGCGGCGCGGGGGAGCGGGCGCGGGATCTGGCTGCTGGAGCGGAAGGTGTCTTATTCAGCACATTTAAACGTCCCATTGGCAAGTAAGCTCTACAGCCGCGAGGCTTAGGCGCTGGACTTGTAAACGAAAATCGACGGTTCGAGCCGCAGCAAACGAGCTTTTTTCCAACAACGAGACGATGATACCCGGCACGCGACCGGGATTACCCGAGCTTATCACTAATTAAAGCTTATCTTTATCTATTTTCCCACGCTTTATCAAATTTTCCCACGGTCGATGAAATTTTCCCAGTCTCAACCGTCCCCATGCCTACTGACGTCTGAATTTAAATCGTTTATGAATGACCAGTCGAGATCATTCATGAGGTTAAAAAAATGGAATTTTCCATTGTTCTTCTTCTTTCTTATTAACTTTCTTTTTTTCGCCTTTCTTTGGTGCCGTCTTCTCTTCCCTTTTCCTCTTTCTTTCTTCTTCACTTGTCTCTTCTTCTTTCTTTTTAACTTGTTTTTTTTAATTCTTCTTCACTGCAGCCTTGTCTTCTCGTTATCGTTTTCTTTCTTCTTTAAGTTTCATTTCGTTTGTTATTGTTTCCTCTTTTTTCGTATGATACAACTACCATTCCTTTGATGTTACTACTGCGGGTATTTTAAATTTCGGTTTTTTAATCTTGGAATTATTTTGAGACTCATTTGGCCAGAACAAGGCACTTTTAAATGGTGATGGTATTATTTCATTGGGCGCGTTCAGCCGTACAAGCGGTATTCTAGCGCTGGCAGCAGCGCTTTATCAAAGCGCCATGATGTGGCTGAACGTCTATGCTTTGTAGTAACCTAGCATTTTGACATTTGACGGTAAAATAATAATAAACTCTTTCTGACACAAAACTCATAAGTGATAAAGGTTTATAATGGAAAATTTAATAAACTATATAATTTTGGAAGAAGTTGCAGAAAATAATATAAACAATAATATTATTGAAGCTATTGTTCCTATGATAGAAGGGCAACAAGAATATTTAAATTTTTTACAATTAGAAGAAGATGAAGAAGCTGAAGATCCAGTAAGAAATTTAAATTATTTTGAAACAACAATTCCAAGATATTCACCCCAAGATTTTTATGAACATTTTAGAATGTCAAGAAATGTTATGGAAGTAAGTAATAAAAATTAAATTGAAGCAGTTTAGATTATTTACTGTGTTGTAATATTGTAATAATTTTTCTATTTCTGTTTCAGATTCTTATTCAACAAATATCAAACCGAATGGAGAATTTAAACAACCTAATTCCTTTAGAGAAAAAAATTTTGTTTACCGTTTGGATGATGGCAAAACCAGAATCTTATTTGGCGTGCTGCGATAGATTTGGGATTTCTAAAGGAACTGGCCATTTAATTTTTTATGAAATTTGTCAAAAGTTAAATGAAATGATTCCTGATGAAATAAAATGGCTAACTCATGAAGAATGCATTGCTGAAGCAAATTTTATGGAGGAGAAAACAGGCTTTCCTGGCATTATCGGGTCCATAGATGGCTGTCACATACCTATTAAAGCACCGGCAAATAATCCGATTGACTATTACAATCGAAAGTCATTTCATTCTGTTGTGCTTCAAGCAGTGTGTGACTCGAAGTTACGGTTCACAGACATTTTTGTGGGAATGCCTGGTCGTGTCCATGATGCTAGAGTGTTTAGAGTTAGTCCTTTATATAATGCAATGACCAACCAACATCATCCACTGATTATGCAGAATTATCACATTCTTGGTGATAGTGCTTACCCACTAATGCAAAATTTACTGGTACCATTTAGGGATAATGGTCATTTAACACCAATGCAGACCAATTATAATACTGTACATAGTATTAGCAGAAGCAAGATTGAGCAGGCATTTGGAAGATTAAAGGGAAAATTTCGCCGGTTAAAGTATTTAGATGTTAAGGAAGAAAATGTAAACACCATAGTTGCTGCCGCTTGTGTATTACACAATTTCATCATTTCAAGGGGTGATAATGCAGCTATTAATTATGATCTTGAAGAGAATGATTTAATAAATGAAGAAAATGTTGAAGAAATAGAAGAAATTGTCAATTCTGCTGTTCAAAAAAGGAACTTAATAATGGAACAAATTTATTAAACCGTTAAGTTATAAAAAATATTTGTAAAATATAGTAAATGAATAAACAAAATTGAGATCAAAACTTTATTTCAATGTTAAAAATAAATACCCATAAAAATTATAGTTTCTTTCTATAATAAAATAAATATTTGCATTCTATAATTAAATAAACAAACAATAAAAACAATGCAATACCTTAATGGTAACAAAACAAAAAGTATTTATATATATATAAATGTCTGAAACCCTGTATAATGTATAATAAAACATAATACTGATAATTAATAACTTTGAAAATAAAATTTTCTTTCTAGAATTAAATAAAAAAATATTAACGAATATGTATTAACATTAAATAAATAAACAATAATATTGAGATCGAAGCAATCACAGTTATAAAAGTATAAAATAAAACTTGCACTTGTACCTAAAAATAAATAACAAAAAAAAAATAAAATTTTCTTCCCAAATAGAATAAAACATGTGTAAATGTGACCCTATTTCTCTTTTTTCATTTCCTCCAATATTTCTTTAAGAATGAGAGTTCTGCTTTCCTGAACTTCCACACTTTTTTTTATAGAGTCTTTAATTTCTGCCAAATATTGGCACTGCTTTTCTTGGTTATATAAAAATTTAGCTCGAAATTCTTCCAGGCTACGATTTTTTCTTTTTACCCCTCTACTTTGAACATTGGAACAAGAACCAAGTGATGACTGCGAAGTAGAAGGTTCACTTGTGAGCGTAGGTGTAATATTGCTGGAAACTACATCCATTGGCAACGAAGATACCTGAGAATTACTTGTTGATGGCATTGACGAAATTAAATGCTTAGGATTTACTGTTGCATCGGTAGCAAATATTTCGTCCATCGATGCAAAAAATTCCCAATTGTCCCTCCCTCGACCCGTTTTGGAAGCATTATCCTTTATACTACGATACGTTACTTTTAAATTTCTGAATTTTTTATCACATTGATCCCTTGAAACGCAATATTTTTGTTCCGACATCTCAGTTGCAATTTTATTCCACAGTACACTTTTTTTAATTTTAGGGTTTCTAAAATTTTCGTACTCCCTGTGATAAATCTCAATCAACAATTTTGTTGCATTAGTGGTCCATTTAAAATTTGAGTCTTCAGGAACAGCTTCTGGTATGGTGTTTTGTTGAAGCCTCGTTGCGGGTTGAATTATATTTTTCCCAATGTTTTCTTTGTTACTTTGTTCCTCTAAAAGTTGTGCCACTATATTATTCCTTAACGATTCATCTAAGATTATATTTAATTAGATATGTTATATATTTATAAATTAATTATTATAGCCTACCTTCATACAATAATTCTACGTAACTTGTAGGTATATTTCCCTGTATCATTTTTCCGTCCACGTTAAACTCCACAGTGGTATATGTTTCTACATTTTCTTCCATAATTTCAATTAATATTCACCAATTACCAATTATATATCAATCAAAACACACTAACTCAATATACATTACAAATTAGAGGTTAGAATTATTGTTTACATATAACAACGATGATGACCGTGGATGACCGCTAACCAACTTAGCGGAAAATAAATACGCTAGAAAAAATGGCGACCGCTTGATCCAGCGCTGTTAACAAGCGGTCAATTTTGCCCACTGCTAACCCAGCGCTTCACTAGCGCTTTAACGGCTGAACGCGCCCATTGATATCATTTACTGGCTCTTTGGTATTTTTATTATCATTATCACATTCCAGCTTTAAATTATTTTCCTTGGAAAATTTTCGTTCAGTATTTTCATTACCATTATCACAACCCAGTTTTTCATTAATTTCTCTGGTAAACTTTTCTTTGGTATTTTCATTATCATAACCCAGCTTTTCAGTACAATCCCTGGGAAAATTTTCTTTGGTATTTTCATTATCATAACCCAGCTTTTCAGTAATTTCCTTGCTAAAATTTTCTTTGTAATTTTCATTAGCACTATCAAAACCCAGCTGTTCATCATTTTCCTTGCTATTTATTATTGTAAAGGAATTAGGTAAAATGGCTATGTTTTCTATCACATGAATTTTTTTATTAGGTTGCAGATTAGCAATGGGGTCATTTTTGGGAATGCAATTAGAATCAATGCTGGAAGTTAGACTTCCATCTGGCATTACATCAAACGATAGAGAAATATTATCCCCCAGGATGTTTTCGAGATACTCTTGTTCTTCTTGAGACAACAGTAGACTTGGATCATCAGTACTTTTGTCTAGGTTCTCCTTAATTATATTATCATCGTTTTTATCCACTTTGTTTTTGGCTGCTTTCCAAAATTGAAATAAACCTTTATTTTTCTCATTTCCATGCCAGGTATCTCCTGAATTTTTAAATAAGTTCAACAATTCTGAATTTAACTGATTTTCAATAGAAGTTAAATTCAAAGCGTCTTTTGAAATGGTAGATGATGTCAAAGGTTGAGATTAAGTTGAGTTGTCTGTTTGTTTTAAAATTTTATCAAATTTCATACATGATGAGCTAAAATGATTGTGGTCAATTCAAATTTCCCGCTTAAAAATCTGGGGAATTTGTTTGCTTCAAGTTTACAGTAACACAAAATCATGTCAAAATCAAAACAAAGCAACTAGACTTTACAAAAGCAGAAGCGTATGTGTAATTTTTACCGTTGTGTCAAAACTTCAGATTTTAGAATTTCGTTATTGTGCCTTCTATTTCATAAACGTCTGTCTTTATCAAAATTAATTTGCATTTTGTTTTGTGTTAGAATCTGCCTCTAAAATGAAGAAAAAAATTTTCAACATTTGACATTTGCTGTGAAATTAGAGATTTTGGAAAAAAAATTTGCTACGCCATTAGATTACTAGGAGATTTTCTTTTTAAGATTTCAGTTGTACGAACCTGTGTATTTGGTTGCCTACATATCAAACCACAATCATTTTAGCTCACCCTGTATATTGGGCGCCAAAAGGGCAAAGTGCACAATGTCGAAAACCATTAGTAAGTAATGCTTTCCAATCCAATTTTTTCATTGCATTGTTTAAAACTGGTCCAAAGTCTTCACGTTTAAGACGATAGTCGGCGAAATTTTGTGAGCGTAAAATGTGACTCTACGGAATACCATTTTTTAGACAAACCAGTAAATGAAATTCTGCTTTTTTTGTAGGAGTAGTTCATTAATACTTGGCATAACATGTCTATTATTTTGTTTTTGTATTTTTTATTGAATTTTTAGATTTATAGACA
This sequence comes from Stenus bimaculatus, assembly GCA_963971135.1. NCBI lineage: Eukaryota > Metazoa > Arthropoda > Insecta > Coleoptera > Staphylinidae > Stenus > Stenus bimaculatus. The sequence goes on from OZ020181.1 coordinate 42,568,191, forward strand.
ATCAAATCTGACCTAAAAATGAGCAAGTTTTGCTTGCTGTTTTAAACCTTATACTAATTATATTACCGCACACATAAGAAGAGCCTTGGTAAATGCTGACCATGCGAAGATAAGGAAGATGCGACGCCAGTGTTGTGATCTTTTCTAGTTAAAAGAGAACAGTCAGTAATTTGCCTTCGAATAATAAAAACGTAATTTAATTAAATAAAACAATAATTTTTCATGTCTCTAATAAAAATAAAATAAATAACATTTTTAAAAACTGATTTTGTTTTCGTCAAAAGAAAACTGGCGCAGTCGGTAGGATAGCCGAAATTTTTTGTATCGAACAAATAAATTTTCGTTTTTCGCGATTAATCGGCTATTCGAACATTTTTGTGAGAAGTTGAGCGAAGTTTCTAAAGCAGAGTGGCACCCTGAAATTGGATACCCAGTCAATCGCTGACCTGTGGAAGTATTTTTCTTGCAACTCACGAGGATAGGAACAACATTGTCCTGTTCTGCAAGGTTTTACAATTTGGAAAGGACCACATCGCCGATCTACAATTGTCGTACCTTATAGCGATTAGGAATGATGAGCAAAATCAGCATTGTGTTAATGTAAGTACAGTTCTGTCTAATGTCTATGCAACAAGAATTAGAAGAATTATTAAGTCAATTAAATATAAATTCTGACTCAGACAACCAAAATAATAATCATAATCAAATTCAAGAAATAATTCAGAAACAGAGAATAACAATTCTAATTTGAATAATCTTGAAAATATTTTACAAAACAATTTCGAAATGGCTCAGCCTGTATTTAAACCAGAATATTTGAATTGCGTGCCGCAGTTCGACGGCAATCCAAATGAATTAAATAGGTATTTAACCACTTGCGAAAGCATTGTAACAACATTTTATAATAGAGATAATCCTAATAATTTTCAAAACATATATTTATTAAGTTCATTAATTGGTAAGCTATCCGGAAACGCAAGGCTTATCGTAAACATCCAAAGTGTTACTAGTTGGGACGAATTAAAGACAACCTTACGTAGAAATTTTGAGGATCAAAGAGACGAGACTTGTTTAAATCGAGACTTAGTTTTAATGAGACAAAACCTTAACGAAAAACCCCAACAATTTTATGATCGTGTTTTGCAAATACTTAATTTATTATGCTCTTACGTCGACTGTCACGAAGAAACCGAGGCATCGAAAGTATTAAAACGAGAACTTTACAATAATTTAGCATTGAAAACGTTTTTGGCAGGTTTAAAAGAACCCTTAGGCACCACTATACGTTGCATGCGCCCTGTAGATTTAAAACAGGCAATTCAATTCATTCTTCAAGAAGAAAATATTAATTACTATCAAAATAATCAGTCGAAACCCATGAACAAGCAAAATAATTTACAAACAAGACCCGCTAACACATTTACCAATTACAACGCAAATAATTTTCCACGATTTTCGCACCAACAAAATGCATTTCAAAATAACAGATTCCAGAACGGTTATCAATTCAATAATACCAATCAGGCACCAAATACATTCCGTAATCCCCAAATATTTAGACAACAACCTCAAAATTATCAGCAAACAAATGTTTTTAGACCACAACCAAACAAACCCTTGCCTAACCCAACCCCCATGAGCGGAGTATCAAGCATTAGAAATGCTATGGTAAGACCAAATTTTTCGAACAATTTTCAGAAGAATAATCCTAGACCCAGTACGTCGTATCAGATGCATAATGTTGAAACAAATGAATATTCTCAAGAAAATCAAGAACAATTTATCCCTGATACTTTAGGCTACCAGTCTACTGACTTTAATGAAGAGACACAATATTTTTTCGATGAAAATTCCGTTGAAAATGAAAATTTTCAGGAAACTACCGAAACCACCGATCAAACATAACCCCCGAAATAATTCCTCTAAATGTAACATCTAACAATAATGAATTACCGTACGTAATATTTCCAGAAAATAACATCAAAATCTTAATCGATACTGGATCAACAAAGTCATTTATAAACCCAGATATTGCAAATAAATATTTTCCAAATTTAATTCAAAATGATCCTTTTATAGTTTCAACTGTTTTTCAAAAGTCCGCGCATAAATATAGCGTTAATATACCTGCTTCAAAAATTTTTAAATTACCAAATGTCACAAATTTAAAATTTTTCCTTTTTAAATTTCATAATGTTTTTCAAGGTTTAATAGGACTTGACATTCTTAAAAAATTAAACGCAAGTTTAGATTTTGGAAAAGGCATTTTAACAACCCCATATGCCAAAATTAAATTAACTTATCATAAGACTAATTGTAACTTAAATTTATTTAACATTGAACCTCGGGTAGAAAAAATAATAAAAATTAAAACATCTATTCAAAATGGTGAAATATTAATTCCCCACCAAAAATTTCATTGTTGCGAAATACCAGAGTGTATTGCAGTAGCAAAAAACGGTTATGCCCTCACAGGAATTTTAAACAGCTCAGAGAAATTAGTAACTTTAAATTTTTCCGATCCCATAGAAGTCGAAGCTTTTGATTTAAAATCCTTACAAGAAATCAGTTTAAATAATTTTGAAAATCTTTCAAAACCCAAATTTGACTTATCAAAAATTCGAACGGAACATTTAAATAGCGAAGAGCAACAAGAAATTATTAAACTTTGTCGCGAATTTTCCGATATATTTTACTCCGAAGACACTCCTCTTACATTTACGAACCAGATTAAACATCAAGTAAAGACCAATGACGAAATCCCAGCATATACAAAAACTTACCGATACCCATTCGTCCATAAAGAAGAAGTAAACAAACAAATTCAAAAAATGTTGGACCAGAATATAATTAGGCCTAGTTGTTCTCCATGGTCATCTCCTATATGGGTTGTCCCAAAAAAAATCGATTCATCAGGCAAACAGAAATGGCGCGTGGTGATAGATTATAGGAAGCTAAATGAGAAGACCATCGACGACAAATACCCTCTGCCAAACATCACCGATTTGCTGGACAAATTGGGACGATGTCAGTATTTTTCCACCATTGACTTGGCGAGCGGTTTTCACCAAATTGAGATGGACGAAAAGGACATTTGCAAGACAGCATTTAATACCGAGAATGGCCACTGGGAGTTTCTCAGAATGCCATTTGGAATGAAGAATGCTCCTGCTACATTCCAAAGGATTATGGACAATATCCTTAGAGGAATCCAAAATGAAAAATGTTTGGTATACCTCGATGACATCATCGTCTTCTCCACGTCACTGAAGGAACACATTGAAAATCTAAGATCTGTTTTCAAGAGGCTCAGGGAAAGTAACTTTAAAGTACAACTAGATAAATCGGAATTCTTACGAAAGGAAGTGGCTTACTTAGGCCATATTGTGACCCCCGACGGAGTTAAACCTAACCCCGATAAAATCGCGGCCGTTAAAAATTTTCCGATACCAAAAACACCCAAGCAAATAAAAGGTTTTCTAGGTTTGCTAGGTTACTACAGACGTTTTATTAATAATTTTGCAAAAATCACGAAACCACTTACAAAGTGTTTGAAAAAAGGCGTTGAAATTAAACATGATGAAGAATTTAAAAATTGCTTTGAAACGTGTAAAAATTTATTAATAAACGAACCCATACTCCAGTACCCAGATTTTTCCAAAACGTTTAATTTGACAACGGATGCCAGCAATGTAGCTCTAGGCGCGATTCTATCACAAGGACCTATTGGCAAAGACCTTCCGATAGCGTACGCCTCTCGAACTCTCAATGATGCTGAACAAAATTATAGCACAACTGAGAAGGAACTACTGGCCATAGTTTGGGCTACCAAGTATTTCCGACCCTACTTATTTGGAAGGAAGTTCAACATTATTACGGATCACAAGCCTTTAGAGTGGCTATTTTCTTTAAAAGATCCTAGTTCCAAACTAATGCGTTGGCGTATTAGACTCGAAGAATATGACTTTACCATAACATATAAAAAACGTAAATTAAATACTAACGCAGATGCCCTTTCAAGGATTCAACTAAACATACATGAATCAGAAAACATTTGGGAAGATATAGAGGATATTATCCGACAGATACAAGAAAAAGGTCAACATTCCGCCGATGATAATACTTCTATGTTAGTTCACCCCGAAACAGAAGACTACCAAAACATGATTGAACAGGAAGCTACTATCGTGAGACAAGAAAACATCGGACAAGAAATCGCCGAACTACAGGAAAACATCGAAGAAGCGACAGTACACACTAACGCTGAAGAAGATCCCATAGTAGGTATTCCAATCTCCAAAACACCTGTTAATCACGGATTAAATCAAATAATTATCGATACCGTATTTCATACACCTGCTGACGTAAAAACCGTAAAACTTTTCGAGAAAAAATTTAGATTTTTTGTACAAATTTCGGAAAGTAACTTTGAAAATGATGTAGTTAATTTCATTAAGACGTATATTGTCCCAAATGTACAATATCATCTATATTTCGAAAAAGAAGGTACATACGAGAAATTTTGCGAAGTAGTACGCAGAAATTTTAGATGGCCTTCCTTAAAATTTAAACGTTGCAAATTTAAATTAGAAGATGTTCAAGACAAAACAGATATCGAAGAAACCATAAAAAGATATCATGAAGGCAAGTCAAACCACAGAGGGATTGATGAAACAGAACAACGCATAAAGAAGCGATATTATTGGCCCCAGATGAAACAATCAGTACAAACCTTCATCGACGATTGTGAAATTTGTCAACAAAGCAAGTATGAAAGACACCCTGTAAAAATGCAAATGAATATCACACCAACACCAGTGAAACCATTCGAAATAATTCACATGGATACTTTCACTCTCGAACAAACAAAATTTTTGACAATAATCGATACATTTTCTAAGTACGCACAAGCATACCCTCTTATTTCTTTAAATTCAACCCAAATAGTTGACAAAATGTTAATTTTCTTTTCACACCACGGTATTCCAAATCAAATAATTGTAGATAACGGAACCGAATTTAAAAATAGCGTGATTTTAGAACTACTCGCGTTGCATAAAATAAAGGTACACTTTTGTTCACCTAACCACCCCCAATCTAATGGCGCTGTTGAGAGATTACATTCAACTCTTATAGAGCATATTAGGATTTTAAATACAAAAGGTTTTTCTAAAACTCCACCAGAAATGAAAATGACGTACGCGATATTAGCTTATAATAACACCCTCCATTCCGTTACCAAACTCAAACCAATCGACGTAATTACAGGACACCTAAGTAATGATGATCCCTTTGATATTGATATCAATAAAATATTAATGAACGATTATATTAATGACCATAAAGAAAAAACAAAATTGATGTATGCACAATTAAACGAATCTTTAACTTTAAATAAAGAAAAGTTATTCGATAAATTAAATAAAACTAGAGACCCACCTGATATATTCCAACCCCAAATGAAAACATATATCAAAAAACACACCAGGAAAAAAACATCTAATAAATTCGATAAACCAACGACAACAACTGCCACAAAAGAAAATTCGAAAACGATTTCAACTTTTGACAAGCCTAAAATACACATGAACAATTTAAAACGACCACTTCGAAAAACTTACAGTTTCAATAAAGACAATAATTAAACGTACTTTCCTTTCAGATTATCCTTTGCTTTCGGATTACCTGAAAAAATCACCATTAAATATTTAAAGGATAACCCAGGACTAATACCAGTAAGTTTAGGCCGAGCAAAAGTACAGCAATTTTCTCACACCCTAATTCATTATTTTGATCTAAATCCCATAATTCTCGAAGTAAATAAGTTGGACAAACAGTTTAAAAATCTAACTGACAAAATTCATTTAAATTATGCTTACACAAATGACGCATCAAACTACTTAAAAGTCCTTAACTTGACAAAGGACAGAGTTGAAACAAAATTACATGAAATTATTCCAAATTTTGAAAATTTTACAAGAAAGAAAAGAGGACTTGTAAATGCTTTAGGTTCAATTTTCAAATCAATAACAGGAAATTTGGATGCTTATGATGGCGAACGTTACGAGAAGCTAATCAAAGAAATACAAAACAATCAAGGAAAAATTTCTTCAGAAATTTTGAAACAAAATTCAATTTCATTAAGTGTAGTCGAAAAATTCGACAATGTCATTAAAAAGGTAAATCATAACGAAAACCTAATTAATTCAAGGATTTCTCAAATCTCGCGTATTGCCGAGCGTAATTTAATTGCTGAAAATTCAATATTTATTAAAGATACAATAAATCAAATAATAAATATGTACGAAATTTTAAACTCAATCATGCAAGATATAGAGAACTCTATTTCGTTTTGTAAACTAAAGACTTCGCATTCAAGTATTGTTCAATCAGAAGAATTATTCTCAGAAATTTCAAAATTAAAAGATAATTTTAAATCTGAACAATTTCCTTTGGAAATAACAAAAGAAAATATGGATTTAATTAAAAATTTAATCAAAGTAGATTGTTTTATTTTAAATAATAAAATTCATTACTTATTGCATGTACCGATAATGTACCCGCAAATTTTCGAATATTATCACCTTTATTCGATTCCAATTTTTAACGAAAATCAATTCAAGACAATTATTCCAAAAAATAAATTCTTGTTAAAAGACAAACTGTACTATGCATACCAAAGCAATGTTTGCAATGACGTCATGCCACAATACTACATCTGCGAAGACATCGATTTTCAAGAAAACAAAGAAAATTCACCTTGCGAAATCCAAATTCTCGAAACGAAAAACACCAGCGAATGCCGACAAATACAAACGAAAATCTCCAATGCAATTTTCAAGAAGCTAGAAGGTACCAACCAATGGATAGGAGTTCTTCCAAAAAATGAAGTAATCACCTTAAAATGTGATCGTCAAAAAGAAACTTTAAAAGTGAAAGGAACACTGTTATTCGAAATTCCACTGGGATGTCAAATAAATACACCCAAAGAAGTCATCAGTAATAAATTTACAACCACTCTTCAAAATAATCCAATGTTTTTCCCAGACATCGAAACAAATGTCGACGAAATGAAACAACCGAATTTCACCCTACTTTTGGATGACATACAACTGGATGATCTCCAACCTTTGAAGAACCAAATTAAGGAAAATCAATTTCGATCGCCAATACAAGAGATGGAGTCACCATCAATCATTCCCAGTATATGGACGATAATTCTATATTCAATAATCATCATAATGGTACTTTTCTTCACCTATAAAAAATTTTTCAAGAAGAAAAACAACGAGACGTATTCAATTCAAGGTCAAGATGACGCAACAGCCGTTCAACTTCCTGCCTGCACCCCGTCAGTTGAATCTTCGAGGGGAGGAATTATATTACCGCACACATAAGAAGAGCCTTGGTAAATGCTGACCATGCGAAGATAAGGAAGATGCGACGCCAGTGTTGTGATCTTTTCTAGTTAAAAGAGAACAGTCAGTAATTTGCCTTCGAATAATAAAAACGTAATTTAATTAAATAAAACAATAATTTTTCATGTCTCTAATAAAAATAAAATAAATAACATTTTTAAAAACTGATTTTGTTTTCGTCAAAAGAAAACTTACTCGATATAATCGGAAAAACAGAATAACACTTTTGGTTTTTAAAACTTTTTCACTATCACCATTTCGTTCTTGATTTTTCTCATTTTCTTGACAAAAAAATACCGCCACTCAATTTTTTTATAATTTGTTTGTATTTCAATAAACTATGATTTAAAGAAAAAAAATTCAAAATTCAAGGTGATGCCAAAGTTGTAGGAGGATTTTATTGAGCGCCCGCGCGCATATTAGTACTATTTGGAAGTTTGAGAGGGTGAAACTCGAAAACAAAAAAATACCGCCACTCAATTTTTTTATCATTTGTTTGTATTTCAATAAACTATGATTTAAAGAAAAAAAATTCAAAATTCAAGGTGATGCCAAAGTTGTAGGAGGATTTTAGTGAGCGCCCGCGCGCATATTAGTAGTATTTGGAAGTTTGAGAGGGTGAAACTCGAAAACAAAAAAATACCGCCACTCAATTTTTTTCTAATTTGTTTGTATTTCAATAAACTATGATTTAAAGAAAAAAAATTCAAAATTCAAGGTGATGCCAAAGTTGTAGAAGGATTTTAGTGAGCGCCCGCGCGCATATTAGTAGTATTTGGAAGTTTGAGAGGGTGAAACTCGAAAACAAAAAAATACTGCCACTCAATTTTTTTATAATTTGTTTGTATTTCAATAAACTATGATTTAAAGAAAAAAAATTCAAAATTCAAGGAGATGCCAAAGTTGTAGGAGGATTTTAGTGAGCGCCCGCGCGCATATTAGTAGAATGTGGAAGTTTCAGAGGGTGAAACTCGAAAACAAAAAAATACCGCCACTCAATTTTTTTATAATTTGTTTGTATTTCAATAAACTATGATTTAAAGAAAAAAAATTCAAAATTAAAGGTGATGCCAAAGTTGTAGGAGAATTTTAGTGAGCGCCCGCGCAAATATTAGTATTTGGAAGTTTCAGAGGGCGAAACTCGAAAACAAAAAAATACCGCCACTCAATTTTTTTATAATTTGTTTGTACTTCATTAAACTATGATTTAAAGAAAAAAAAATCATTATTAAAGGTGACGCCAATGTTTTAGGAATATTTTAGTGAGCGCTCGCGCGGCATATGTTTTGAACTTTCAAGGGTCACAACTTCAAGAAAATACTGCTTTATAGTTTTTTTAATGTATATAATATCTTTTATAAATTAAATATATAAAAATTGAATAGAAAGGATGATTTAAATGATGTTTGTGTATTTTTCATGATGACGGCGCGCGCAACCATTGTATAATCTTTGATGTATCATAACTTCTAAACAAAAAATAACCGCCATCTAATTTTTTTATATATTATTTGTAATAGCATAAGAAAACCTATTTAAAAATAAAAAATTAAAAAAAAAGTGAACTTAGCACGTAGTGTCGTTTTTAATTCTTTAAACCTGAATATTTTAGGGGTGGGGATATTTATGGGGTTGTTTTTGTCATACCCCATTGGAAATACTTATAACACTATACAATAACCAGTTTTTTTAATTTTTTTTTTGCATATTTTTTGAAATATAAGTAATTGCTGAAATCTATTGCTAACTTCACACAAGTATTTGGATACTGTTTAAAATACACAACTGACTAACAAGAAAATAATCTGTGAAATAATTTTAAAATAAGAAAACTTTCCTATTTATATAAAATTGGGAAGTATTAGGTGGTGGGGTTAAAAGTCCCTGAGTAATCGTGGGGGAGAGTACCTGAACTGTAAGTAATAATCATTAGATGATTTATGCTAATCCTCATTATTCTCTTTAGGTATTAGTATTAAGGGATTACCTGGGTTTAATTTAAATAATAGTTTTGACTAACAAATATGGAATCTAGAAAATTATAATAGTACATGATGTGTTATGGCTTTACAAGACTTAATAATAAACGTAATTATTTAAAACATCTGGTATATTTTCGTGGCAACGTTTCGGTGGTAAATTCCACCATTATCAAGCTATTTATTTATTTTTATAACTAACTTAATTTTAGTTAACCGTATAAATTTAAAAATTCCTTAAATATTTTATACATTATAATTTTTTTAATGAATTGAAAAATAAAAAAATCAGCTTTAAGAAGAAACTGTTACAATTTTACTACCCAATAATAGCTGATTTTGTAACAAGAATAGTAGGTTTTAATTAAATATTTCTAAATTTTCTAAAATCCGCATAACCTTCTTGGGTTAATTTGTCTCTAGTTCCAAGAAATCATAAGATTTTGTAGAAAATTACTTTTAATAAAAAAGAAAGATTTTGATAATTAACAGCTAAGTTATTTTTGCTATAAAGTGTTATCAGTTATCATGTATAAATCTAGAATATCTATTACATAATAAACTAATTCAGTAGAACATAAAATTCATAATTTTTTCTAATCAATTCAAATCATGAAGTTTTCCTATCTCGACTAAAATTGGTCGAGTATTTTTCAAGTGCGCAAATTTAGTGACTAGTTTTTATTTCATCAAAATTTCTTTAAAAACATACCGTTGAAATAGTCCGTCATTTATTCAGTATACTTTATTCATTTAGTGATAAGTACTTGTTCCAAGAATTTTTCAAACAAACTGGGTAATTAAGGAAATTAATTTATCAAAAGAATAAAAGAGATTATACTAGAAATTCTTAACGCAATGTAATTCGATAAAAGAGCATTATCTAAATAGTTTTTTTTTTTAATTTTCACAAATTATGAAATTATAAATCATATATTAATAAATTTTCTATAAAGGTAATAAAGGGCATTATGTTATTCAAAAATTTACCTATTTATATTTTTTTTTCATTTCTAAAAGTTCTAAATAATTAAAACGGGCTCAAATATTATGTATTCACTTTTAAATTTGTTAAATGATTCATGTTTGTAATATGCGAAGGATCACGGGCTTTACTTGGCGCGTTTTTGTTTTTGAACACAAATGCTTTTCTGTGCAAAAAATTCATAACGGACACGCTTAGGTGCGTTTCAGAATTAATTAATTAATTCCAGTAATTTTTTGGGCAACTTTCTTGGGTAAATGACGAAAGAAATTTTTTGGGAGTTACTTTGGGCAACAGGTGAGATTAATTTTTTTGGGAGTTACTTTGGGTAAACAACGTGAGTAACTTTGGATAGCTTTTATTCTGTGTATTTAGGTTTTTATGACATAATTAGAACGAAAGTAATTAACGAAAAATTACATGTGAAATGTCCCTCTAATATGTCGATTCTGGTCATGTCATTTATAATGGCAGAGACCATTCAAAGATATTATTAAATGTTCAAAAAGGTAAATTTTGAAATTGGGATTGTTAAGTTATTCTCGAAACGAAAATCTCCAGTAGTTTGCTGAATCATAATAAAATCAGGAAAGGAACCTTATATACCAAACACAATCAATGTTACACACTAATAAAACGTTATTATTTTTCTAATGCATTTCGAAGTCCAATAACTTCATCTTCAGAGAACAGATTAACATTTTATCAAATAAAAATACATTTAATAAGTAAAATTAATCGTAAAATTAAAAACTTACTGGACCCAATGGATGCTCATAAAGCAACGTAAAAAGAAAACGCAGCAACAGTCTAATTGTGTAAAAATCTTATCATCTTAAACGCAATTAACATCAAAGCAATCCATATACATTTTTTATGGGCGATATTGTGAAAGCCTAAACCAACAATGTACTCAGGTAAAAGAAAATCAAAAACAACTACGCGAATAGATGGAATTGTTTTTCATTTATAAGAGACGTTAAAATTTTTTTTTGTCATAAACATACTGGGAACTTATCAATGTTTAATAATAGTACAAAGAAACGCGAATTTGAGGTTGTCATATTCCATTTACCACAGTAAATAAGAAAGAGATATGTTAAGTTGAGTGAGACGTGAGTGATATTTCAAAGTAAAAATATAACCTAAAATTAAATAATTATAAATAATCACGTCTTTATTAATATTAAGCTTACTTATTACTTTTAATTATTAGGTATTCAAAAATAATAATGATAATAATAGTTTATTAACGGTTGTTACACCAATAAGTACAAAGAATAAAAACAACATACATATAAGTAAACAGAACAGAATTAAATTTTTACAATACAGAGTAATTAAAAAACAATTGATTTCAATATGTTTTTATAATTGCTAAAATTTAGGTTAAATATATGCAGCTCATTACAATAAATATTAAAATTTCGATAAAACCTAGTAATAGGAGCATGATATGCGTAATTTGTCGTGCGTAATAGGTACAACAAAATGTGTTTCATGGAGTAAATCTGAACAATCTATTAAGTTATTAAAAACTTTAAATATTATACATAAATCATAATATAGTCTTCTATTTGTTTGTAGGTTTAAATGAGCTAATAGAAAATCATAGTTAATACGTTCGATCGGTATTTTTAATTTAAAATTTATTATTCTGAGAAATCGGTGTTGTACTCTTTCAATACTTTTTATATACTTAAGATAATGAGGCGACCAAACCTGACATGCGTATTCTAAATAGGTCTTACAATAAAACAAAAGACAGAAGTTTAACATTTCACATTAAAATCACTTAATGATCTACTTGCAAGTCCTAACATTTTTTGTGCCCTATTAGTTACATTATCAATATGCTTGTCAAATATGCAAGTTAAATAGTTTTAAATGACTAGTATATTCAAAAAATTAGCCATAATTTGAAATATTAAAAGCTATTGCATTTTAGTTGTTTAAAATACTCATTTAAATAAAGTATACGTGTAAATGACTATAACTAAATAATTTGAAAATAACAAAAATCTTTTATTTATAATTTTTAAAATAAATCTTGATAAAAGGCTAAAACATGGTGCGCTTCTTTGTTTATAGTAATAAATTTATGATGGGTTATATGGTGTTACATATGTAGCAGGAAATAAACCCCTACGACGTCCAATCACACCATGCCACCAACGTTCATCACTTCGATCATTTACTAAAATTATATCGCTGCGATTAAACTCCAGATCTCCTTGCTCTTTTGAAGTAAAGTCGTATAAAGCTAGGACGAAAAACTCTTTATCAACCATGTCTCGTAGTCTCACTTTCTGTGAACGTGAAACGCAAGACCAACTGTAATGCCGCACTAAATCATTTAGCGAGTTAAACGTCACAACCCTCACGAAGAATTTACCTTCACCATCACGTAGGATTTTGTAATGATGAACGCCATCAGAACATTTTACTGATAACGAAAATTCTCCTCGCGATGATTCACTATTTCGAATTAAAAAGGCCCCTTCGTGTTTGAGCAATAATAGCTTTTCTGCATCGGCTCTTGTTATTTTCCCATCATACCAATTATGTTCTCGCATTTCAACATAACTACAAGGAATAAGCCCTTTCTTTCCATCCAATTCTGCCATGTACCAATTCATTTCAACTTCCAAATTGATTATTATCTTCAATAGTTGAGATTTTTTAAAACTAAGCTGGTCATCAGCAATAGCGTTAAAATTGTGGATGGCTACAGCTTCCATTCTGACTGAGTTTAGAACACTTTTTTTTAAACAAATTAAAAGACGTCAATAAATATTTCTTCACGAACCAATGACGGACTATTTTTCAACAATTTCTTGCAGAAACTTTCACTTGAGAACTTGCTACTTCGATTGAAGACTTCAGACTGATTATTTATTCATAAGTTCTTCCAATATATTTTAATCCCTTTAAGGTGGGAAATTTACCCCCTCCCTTCAATGGAAGGGAGGGGGTAAAAGTAATTACGAATTGTTCTGTCCAATTAGAGCGTTAGCTCCTCTATTAACTTAAGCCTCTTAAGCTTCTTCTTTGAAATTTATGATAATCCTTAATGACCCACCAATAAAAGGCCTCCAGATTAATATTTGGACGCTAACAGAATATAATGATACATCGGTTTTCTACCTGCTATCTACTTAAGCAAGGATTTTTTGTATCGAACTTCGAACTAAATGGAGATAATTTTGAACATTACTTATACTTTTGTAATAATAATAATCAATAACTCGTTACCTTTTAAACTCTAAATGAGTTCTAGAATTCAATCTTAAAATATTTCTGGTACATTTTGGGACAAGCTGCATTTTAATCAGTAAATAACCATTCCAGTAATTTCAGAAAAAAATTAAGTTAATATTTCATTTAGCTTCTTTATTACAGTTAATCATCTTTTGTGTCACTCTTCTTTTTTGTATACTTATTAAAATAATAATAATATTGACACTAAGATTTACCATAAGTTGCTGTTCTTTTTATTAATTATTTAGCTTTTCTATTTAATTTGAATCGCGGCACACGTAGCTTGGTCAGCAATAACTTTTGCAACTTCCTATCTGTTGATGAGTACTTTTAAGGTTCTTGCCTTGGGCGAATCTAAGTAAAGTGAGTTGGTTCCTGATGTAACTATCGGGTGGAAAACTTGAAATTACGTTTTGGGATACCCTGTATAAAATAAAATACTATAGTGAAAAAACTCTTTAATCTAGTGTAACATGTTTCGCCAAGTCACTGGCTTCATCAGACAGTACAGCTACAATATCAAAATTAAAAATATGTATATAAAATATTAAAAAAAATAACTAACATTGCATAAATCAATTAAAAATAAAGATTTCCAATCCAAACCAACAAAATAACGAAATAATTTAAATAGGGGTACACTTCAGGGGTCAATCTTGGTACCGTTTCTATTTATAATATTTGTGAACGATCTTGATCTCTCCTTTAAAAACATAAATAATCTACAAATATGTAAATATGCAGATGATACCTCTATCACAATCGCCCATGAGTCCAGGGAAATTAGTGAAGCGTCAGCCAATCTTGCAATTCAGTCAATGCAGAGATGGTGTAATTTAAATGGTCTACTACTAAATGCAGATAAATCCACCATTTTACTTTATCGCAATCCCCACTCAAAGTGTCTAGACAATATCGATTTTTAGGTTTAACATATTGTATTGTATCTTCCACGCTTAATTGGTCAAAACATATTGATAGCGTATGTGGAAAGCTTCGAAGCAGCAGTTTTGCAATTCTATGTCTGAGAAACATAGTGAACCAAACCTCTCTTTTAAGATTTTATTATGCGCATATACAGTCACATCTAGCGGTTCACGAAAAATTCATCGTAGAAAATTCATCGCGGAAAATTCATCGCCAGAAAATTCATCGCGGAACATTCATCGCAGGGAAAATTTATCGCTAGAAAATTCATCGCGACCAAATTCATCGCAAGAAAATTCATCGCGAGAAAATTCATCGCAGGGAAAATTTATCGCTAGAAAATTCATCGCGGGTAAATTCATTGCAAGAAAATTCATCGCGAGAAAATTCATCGCAGGGAAAATTTATCGCTAGAAAATTCATCGCGGGTAAATTCATCGCAAGAAAATTCATCGCGAGAAAATTCATCGCAGGTAAAATTCTTCGCAAAGAAAATTTATCGCAAGAAAATACATCGCAGGGAAAATTCATCGAATCAAAAGCGTGTATTCAACGAGTGCGATGAAAAATGTAGAGACGTCGTTAATGTTAAACACGTGATTAAAAAATATTTCTTCATAAGAAATATTTTCTTAAAGTCGTGATTAATTTTAACAACGTCTCTAAAATTTTTATCACGGTCGCTGAATACTTGCCATTATGTTTTATTGAACGATAACCGTAAGTTTAAAGAAGTTTTTTATTAAAATTTATACTCAAGGGGAAATTGAAAATATTATATCGCTGCGCGGTACTATCTCTAAACTATCCTCTTAATTAGCGCAGTGTTTCATACTTGGCATAACACGTGTCAATATCTGTTTTTTGTATGTTTATTGAATTTTTAGATTTATAGACGATCAAAACTGATCTAAAAATGAGCAAGTTTTGCTTCCTATTTTAAACCTTATACTCGCTATAATCGGAAAAACAAGTAATGAGAGTTGTGAAGTTGTGTATTTAGATAAGAGAAAATTTTATAAATTTATATTTGAAGGTCCCTCATTAAAGAAAAATGGAATTTTGTAGGACCGTATAAAGAGATACAAAAAAGTAAGCACACGTCCGTACAAATTCTCGAACGTGTATGTAAAATGTTTCCAATTTCCAAGCCACGGAGTTCCACATTTTGCCGACTATCCTCTTAAGAATATGTGGTGTAATTTTGTAGAGACCTTTTTACGAAAATTTGGATTTTTTTTACTTACTGAAGTACTTGGATATATGTATTTAAAAAAATATATTCACTTTGTAAAAAAAGGTAAAAATTCCAATTAAATTTCAGACGATAAATTTTCTATGCGATGAATTTCCTCGCGATGAATTTTCTATGCGATGAATTTTCTCGCGATGTATTTTCCCGCTATGAATTTTCCGCGATGAATTTTCTACGATGAATTTTCCGGACCCGACATCTAGCGTATGGGGTAATTATCTGGGGAATGGCTAGTGATACTAAAAGACTCTTAGTATTGCAAAAACAAATTATTAGGCGTATGTGCTTTTCAGGATTTAGAGACCAGTGTCGTCCACTTTTTGTTCATGTAGGTATAATGACCGTGCACTCTCTGTACCTTTACCATTGTGTGCTGCACGTTCTTGAAAATAACCAAGACTTCACATTGAACAAACACATTATCAAGGTTGTCAAACTAGGTACTCAAATAAAATAAGTGTAACGAACCACAACACTTCGATGTATAAAAACTGTAGAAACTATATGTGCGCTAAGATATTTAACAAGTTACCCTTTGAAATAATCTGTAATAATACTATGTCAAAAAACAAAATTAAAGATTACTTCATACAACATCCATATTATTCTCTAAAAGAATTTTTTGATTCCTGATTCTCCAGTCTCCATTATTTTTGTAATTGTGTTTTTATTTATAATGCTGTTGATTTTATCTGTTAACATAATTCTATAATGTGTAATGTAATGTTCATATTTTATTTCAACTGTAACGTGGTTAATGTACAAATTTGTATCTGACAACCAATAAAATATTTGATTTGATTGTCCAAACTGCAACGGTTTGAAGGTAAAATTTCTCCATTTTTTGAATTGGGCCCTCACCAACCAAGTAAAAATTGCGTTTTTTTGTTCCAGCCCGACCAAAATTAAGGGAGAGAGGGAAGGAAACGCCGGATCGTCGATCTAAAATATGCGGTGGAAAGGGTTTTTCAAACGCTTTAACGACGTATTAAAAATAGCGGACACGGTCAATAGGCCGAACGTTAAATAGTCCGACTGAAAAATGCCGAAAAGGACAAAAATTAAAAAATGTCGATATAGAAAAACCAAAAATTTATTTTATAAAAAAATCTAGATTTAATTAAATAACTATGTCCATTATTTGCTCTTTAAAACAAAACACTCTTTATTAATTGAGATTGAGTTTGTTTAGCTTTATTCTTTCTTCATTTTACCATATATGCTTGTAAGTATGCGAACTTGCAAAAATTTGGATAAATATTTATTAGTACTTGGGTTCAAAAATTCCTTATATCCAACTTGATTATTTATTTAAGAAAAAATCTGCTACATGTATAGCTGGAAACTCCCAGCATAATCAGGCAACTACTAAAATTTCTATAATGAGTAAATATCCTGCGTTATAAACAAAATCTTAAGATTAACTTACAATATGTATTGAAGAAACCTAGTTAATAACTATAACGTGCATGGGGGGGGGGGGGTGTGGTGTTCTTCAATTTACAAAAGAAGACTTCAGACTGATTATTTATTCATAAGTTCTTTCAATATATTTTAATCCCTTTAGGGTGGGAAATTGTAATTCCCCCCTCTCATCAATAGACGGGAGGGGGTAAAAGTAATTGAGACTCGTTCTGACCAATAACAGTGTTCGCTCCTCTATTAACTTAAGCCTCTTCTTTGAAACTTAAGATAATCTTTAA
Organism: Stenus bimaculatus; assembly: GCA_963971135.1. NCBI lineage: Eukaryota > Metazoa > Arthropoda > Insecta > Coleoptera > Staphylinidae > Stenus > Stenus bimaculatus. The sequence goes on from OZ020181.1 coordinate 42,585,719, forward strand.
TGACCTACCAATGAAAGGCCTCCAAATTAATATACCTACCCCTTTTTGGGGTAGGTATATTTGGATGCTAACAGAATATAATGATACATCGGTTTTCTACCTTCTACCTACTCTTAATTAGCGTCCATTTCTGCCCTCAGCTTAAGCAATGATTTTTTGTATCGAACTTAATGGAGATAATTTTGAACAATACTTATAATTTTGTAATAATAATAATCAATAAAATTCTATGGTGAAAAAAATCAAAGCGATTATTAAGCAACACGTTTTATGATTCATGTATTGGATATTATTATTTTATAATATTTTGTACGATAATACCAGGTGTACACGAAACTATGACCAACCATAACTTTTCTTTATTTATAAAGATAAAACTGTTAACTTAAAAAGTGATTGTGAAGGTCTAAATAAGATTTACTCTTACCTAATCAAAATGTAGAATTAACACCAAAAAGTAGACAGTGTTAATGTGACTGTTTACGCTAAATGTTTTTAAGTTGGTATCGATAAAAATTTCCAAGTATGTTGGTATTGGAAAAATTTACAAGTTGACAGGTTGGTCACAGCAGAAATTTTATACCTAGTGCTAAGTGCGTTGTTTTTTAGTAAAAGTTGTTGTAAAATTAAAAAGTCGCTAATAGTAAAATTAATATTCTGTTAATTGATGTGTACATCATATTTTAAAACAACCGTTGCAGCGACAGTATTTTTCGTTTTTGATATTTTAAATTTTCGACTGTAGATAAAACCTCATGGCGTTATGGAGGTGTTAATTCATGTAAATAAATGGTTATTTTACGAAGTAGATTTTTGAAGATTAATGAGGTAATAACATCAATTATAGATAGATTTTGTTTTGTATTTTATGTTGTATTGCTTTCTATCGTTTGTTTGAAAGTTTTTGTTTTTTATCTAATTTTTAATTAAAAAAACTCGTATTTTTAGCCTTGAGGAAGACAGCAAATTGAGTTGTCGAAACGTTGGCATAATTAATAAATAAAATTTACCAATTTTTAATTTGTTCGATTTGCTGATTTATCACCTTCCTTTAAAACACCTAAAACGAACGTAATCACTGGAGAAGAAAAAGAAAAACTTTTCGATTTTAAATGTAACATCCTATTTTTTCAGAATATTATTAAACATCGGTAAGTTTAAAGTATGTTTGTTACAACAGACATTTGTTTTTCGAAATTTAAAACAAAATGGATTTTGATGGTAAAAAAAACTAATTAAATCTACTCAAACTACCGATAAATAATATAGATAAAATAAATTATGGATATGAAATTCATTTGGCTATTTTTAGCAAATATAAAGATAAAGATTTTTTTAAACAGCGAAATAGTGTGCCCCTAATTATAAAGAGGTTTTTCCCGATTACTCTGATACCAACATGAAGGTATAAACCTCAACTTTTGTTACCAAAAAAATCCATTAACACGTAGATATTTCTCTTCTAGAATCAAAGAACACTCTTGAGCAATTAGATTAAAGAGAAATGAAAGAACACATTTTGCTGAGCACATTATTTATACGAAACATATTTTTATAGAAAACAGTAATATTTTTATTTTACATACAGTAATTGTTATGCAACTTGTTTTACGTGAAAATATGACAAAATTATTGTGTAAAGTTATTTTTAATTTGAGAATCTGCAGACATATTTACATATTTTTACTGGTCATTTTATTTTTTGATTATTTGGTTATTTTGTTGGTTTGGATTGGAAATCTTTATTTTTAATTGATTTATGCAATGTTAGTTATTTTTTTTAATATTTTATATACATATTTTTAATTTTGATATTGTAGCTGTAGTGTCTGATGAAGCCAGTGACTTGGCGAAACATGTTACACTAGATTAAAGAGTTTTTTCACTATAGTATTTTATTTTATACAGGGTATCCCAAAACGTAATTTCAAGTTTTTAATGCCTCAAAATAGGGCTTAATTGAATTCATTGTTAATGGGATTAAGAAGGTAGAATAATGGTAATGAGTGGTGGCATGTATATTGTCGTGAAGCTTAGGGCTCGAGCGGCTTGGGGGGTGGTACTCTCTTGGCTACGAGAGGCAAAGCCCAGAAAAACACAAGAAATACTGTATAAAAGACTTTATTTATTCCTTACGCTTACAAAAGAAACGGCACCTACCTTATCATGGTTTACAAAAAGTAGCCCTTGTCAGCAATTACCCTTGGTGGAAACTCTCTATCTGCCACTTCCACCCGATAGTTACATCAGGAACCAACTCACTTTACTTAGATTCGCCCAAGGCAAGAACCTTAAAAGTACTCATCAGCAGATAGGAAGTTGCAAAAGTTATTGCTGACCAAGCTACGTGTGCCGCGATTCAAATTAAATAGAAAAGCTTAATAATTAATAAAAAGAACAGCAACTTATGGTAAATCTTAGTGTCAATATTATTATTATTTTAATAAGTATACAAAAAAGAAGAGTGACACAAAAGATGATTAACTGTAATAAAGAAGCTAAATGAAATATTAACTTAATTTTTTTCTGAAATTACTGGAATGGTTAATTACTGACTAAAATGCAGTTTGTCCCAAAATGTACCAGAAATATTTTAAGATTGAATTCTAGAACTCATTTAGAGTTTAAAAGGTAACGATTTATTGATTATTATTATTACAAAAGTATAAGTAATGTTCAAAATTATCTCCATTTAGTTCGATACAAAAAATCCTTGCTTAAGTAGATAGCAGGTAGAAAACCGATGTATCATTATATTCTGTTAGCGTCCAAATATTAATCTGGAGGCCTTTTATTGGTGGGTCATTAAGGATTATCATAAATTTCAAAGAAGAAGATTAAGAGGCTTAAGTTAATAGAGGAGCCAACGCTCTAATTGGACAGAACAATTCGTAATTACTTTTACCCCCTCCCTTCCATTGAAGGGAGGGGGTAAATTTCCCACCTTAAAGGGATTAAAGTATATTGGAAGAACTTATGAATAAATAATCAGTCTGAAGTCTTCAATCGAAGTAGCAAGTTCTCAAGTGAAAGTTTCTGCAAGAAATTGTTGAAAAATAGTCCGTCATTGGTTCGTGAAGAAATATTTATTGACTTCTTTTAATTTGTTTAAAAAAAAGTGTTCTAAACTCAGTCAGAATGGAAGCTGTAGCCATCCACAATTTTAACGCTATTGCCAATGACCAGCTTAGTTTTAAAAAATCTCAACTATTGAAGATAATAATCAATTTGGAAGTTGAAATGAATTGGTACATGGCAGAATTGGATGGAAAGAAAGGGCTTATTCCTTGTAGTTATGTTGAAATGCGAGAACATAATTGGTATGATGGGAAAATAACAAGAGCCGATGCAGAAAAGCTCAAACACGAAGGGGCCTTTTTAATTCGAAATAGTGTATCATCGCGAGGAGAATTTTCGTTATCAGTAAAATGTTCTGATGGCGTTCATCATTACAAAATCCTACGTGATGGTGAAGGTAAATTCTTCGTGAGGGTTGTGACGTTTAACTCGCTAAATGATTTAGTGCGGCATTACAGTTGGTCTTGCGTTTCACGTTCACAGAAAGTGAGACTACGAGACATGGTTGATAAAGAGTTTTTCGTCCTAGCTTTATACGACTTTACTTCAAAAGAGCAAGGAGATCTGGAGTTTAAACGCAGCGATATAATTTTATTAAATGATCGAAGTGATGAACATTGGTGGCATGGTGTGATTGGACGTCGTAGGGGTTTATTTCCTGCTACATATGTAACACCATATAACCCATCATAAATTTATTACTATAAACAAAGAAGCGCACCATGTTTTAGCCTTTTATCATGATTTATTTTAAAAATTATAAATAAAAGACTTTTGTTATTTTCAAATTATTTAGTTATAGTCATTTATACGTATACTTTATTTAAATGAGTATTTTAAACAACTAAAATGCAATAGGTTTTAATATTTCAAATTATGGCTAATTTTTTGAATATACTAGTCATTTAAAACTATTTAACTTGCATATTTGACAAGCATATTGATAATGTAACTAATAGGGCACTAAAAATGTTAGGACTTGTAAGTAGATCATTAAGTGATTTTAATGTGAAATGTTAAACTTCTGTCTTTTAATATCACTAGGAAAAATAAATCAATCCCAACTCTTTCCAGACAATATTTATTTGGTGTTCATGTTCATGTGACTAGTTTCGCCTTATTGAGGGCATCATCAGACACAACTAAGTGAAATTAAACATTTAACACTAGCGCATAGTTATAACAATTTTGTTTTTCTTCATCGATTGGGCTCTTTTCTGCTACGAGATGTCTTTTGTTTTATTGTAAGACCTATTTTAGAATACGCATGTCAGGTTTGGTCGCCTCATTATCTTAAGTATATAAAAAGTATTGAAAGAGTACAACACCGATTTCTCAGAATAATAAATTTTAAATTAAAAATACCGATCGAACGTATTAACTATGACTTTCTATTAGCTCATTTAAACCTACAAACAAATAGAAGAGTATATTATGATTTATGTATAATATTTAAAGTTGTTAATAACTTAATAGATTGTTCAGATTTACTCCATGAAACACATTTTGTTGTACCTATTACGCACGACAAATTACGCATATCATGCTCCTATTACTAGGTTTTATCGAAATTTTAATATTTATTGTAATGAGCTGGATATATTTAACCTAAATTTTAGCAATTATAAAAACATATTGAAATCAATTGTTTTTTAATTACTCTGTATTGTAAAAATTTAATTCTGTTCTGTTTACTTATATGTAAGTTACCTACCGTTCCACCCTGTATGTATGATCATAAAATCCCAACTCTCTATAGGCAATTTTAATATTTTTAATGATTTTAAATTATTTTGAATAATTCGTACCAATGCACGAATTTCAAAAGACGATTCTTGTGTAATTGTTTTTACATTAAGTATTTTATCAAAATGATTTTGTGCTAAAATTTCCTTATTTTCAAAATTTTCGCACAATGTATTCCATGCTTCCTCATAATTATCTGAACTTGTTTCAATATTATCCAGCAATTCTAAAGCGATTCCCGTTAAAGAAGTTTTTAGATAATGTAATTTTTGAAGATTTGTCATACGCTCGTTGTTATGAACTAAACTCGAAAAAAGATCACGAAATGATAAAAAATTATCAAAATCCCCATTAAATTGAGGTAAACGTATCTCAGGAAATTTGACTGGTTGGGAAGCATTAATGTCAAACTCCTTCGAAATGGTATCACTTTTGTTAGCAACTTCCAAAATACTAGAATTTAAAATTGTAGTTTTGGAAGCATTTTTTATTAATACATCTGCTTGAGCAATAGCTTCATAATATTGATTTTCAAATAATTCCCTTTCGGAATTTTCAATATCATAATTTTCATTTGAATCTATTAGAAGATCAATTTCTTCTTGAATACTGTTAAATTGTTCAAAAACGACATTTAAATTTAAAAGTCGCGTTTTTAATTGTGATAAATCATTTTCTGACAATTCGATTGTGTCAATTTCAGAAGCATTAAATTTTATTAAAAAATTTATGAATCGCGTTAATTCACCTTTTTTAACTCAACGTTTTCCCTTTAATACCTTTAATTTTTCGGCATTACTCATATTTAATTTAATGTAAGTAGTACAAATAATAAGCAATATCAAATTAAAAACTATTTTGGTGCTCACATGGAAAATATTCGATGAACTGACGACTGTTGAATCTTGAAGAATTGTTTTCTGGACTAGCAGTAACAAATCCTCTTCTGGACATGCAGATTGGCTTGTTTATTGATGATGAACCATATAATCTTTATCCAAATCCGGCTCGAAGGACCAATATTGTGAGTGGGTCTTTACACCGTAGTATAGGTCAAAAACACTCTTTAAAAAATTACTGATGGATTATAGGGTAAAGATTATTTGTAAAATTTAAAAATAAAATTTGTAAAACAATGTCTTTTTTTTTATATGATCTAAAATACAGGGTGTCCCATTTTAATCTTGTCATGGGAATTTCTCGAAACGAGTACATCAGACAAAAAAAGTTTCCGAATAAAAGCCTGATGGTTTAGAGGGGGTTTTTTTCAGATTTTTCAGATTTAAATCAAAAGGGGATGTATCTCCATCCCCTTAATAGTTAAAACAACCATCTTAAGAATTTGGTCCCACATAAAATACTAAAATCTGGTGCGATTCTGGGAGAACTTCGAACATTTAGGGGGTGTAAGTGATTTTGCGTTAGGGGACGAACCACTTTTTTCGGGGAATAGCAGGAAAAAAATTATTAATACGTTTAATCTTAGAATTTTCTCTTCCATCCAACCACAAAATTTCAATTCTACCGATAAAACTAAAAACTAACACCCCTTTCCTTATCGTCCTAGTATACACAAAAAACAAAATACGCCGATTTTTAACTAGCGCTTGAGCCCGAACGGCACATCGGCGAAAATATCTAAATAAAGAAATGTGTAGGACATTTTATGCACTTTAATTTTGAGTTGAGAGTTTTTTTACGAAAAGTTGCTAGTTTCTAAGTAATAAGAATAAAACTGACAAAAATGAGATTTTTTACCTTTTTAGCATTTTTTTTCAATGTTGCGTTATGAAATTTTGTTGGCAAACCTAAAATTCGAATTCAGCATCCCAAAAAACCTATACAATGGAAGAAATCTACCACAAGACTTTCCCGCTAGGGGTAAATCTGGTCTAAAAAGACGAGAAATGTTTTAAAATTATTTATGGTTTAAAATAAATGTGTAATTAAAAACATTTAAAAAGTATTTAGAAGGTATTCTCTTATTTTCTTTTCTACGATCACTAATTATTTATTAAGTAATTACTAAAACCATGCTAAAACTTAGAGAATAGCAAAGCACACTGCAAGATTTCGAGTCCCTACACGGAACGATGATTATAAATTCACGTATTTATTTGATAACGATAAACAAATAAGAACGTGGTAGATTAGCGTTGGAGCATTGTTTGGATTTTAGGCGCGAGTCATCTGTTTCATTATCGCTGAACTATAAAATCACTAGCAAGCGCTCGCTCTGTAGCAGCCGGTAATTTATAAGTGCGCTCAATTTAAATTCCAAGTTTAAAACGGACTTCAATAGTATATACCAAAAAAACTCAAAATTTAAAAAAAAATCTTTTTTAGAGTGATATTATAAAACATTTCAAATCATCTAAAATGTATATTTTTAAATTTTGTTTTTAAGAAATGATGCAAAAAAATAATTTGCATTCGAATTTTTTTAAATTATTTTTTTAAATATATTTATTTAAAAGAATTTGCATTTCTAGAAATGGATACAAAATTTGGTTACAAAAAACTTATATTTTACTATAATATATATTGAAGTTAGGTGAGCGCGTAAAATTTCCCGATCTTAAAGTAAGAGGGTTGTTATTGTTATTAAAGTGTAGCTCTTGAACTTCTACACCTTGCATCTCAGAATAAAATTCACTATCAAAAGAAACAGGGAAGTCTTCGGATTCCTCTTTAAAATGTTCGGAACAAATATATATATGTTTATTGATTTTATCTAGTGAAAGACGTTTATTTCCACATAAATTAAACCATTGAAGGCATTTTACCACATTTGTTTTGGGTTTTGGAAATGGTTTAAATTTAATTGATTTCAAACAAGATTTTACGCGGGTGTCGTTTTTGCAATTTTTATAATAGCACTTCATTTTGGGCTCCTAGATAATTCGCTAACAGATTAATAAAAATACAACATAAAACATAAAGTTCTGCAACATTCCAGCGTTGATTGATATATTATATAGATAGCCCACTCTATGTGGTTTTTCGTTCGTTCTTGAAATCGCAATGACAGCTATTCGCGCTCTGGTACGTGCTGCCGCCTAGCAGAATATATTTAAAATGCTCGACAGTGTTGTCATATTTCATAAAATTATTGTAAGAGCAACAGTAAGAGTTGATTGAAATATATTATAAGTAAGGTGACCAGACGTCCCGGTTTGCCCGGGACAGTACCGATTCCTAAGCGTTTGTCCCGGCGCGGCGTCCCGAGCGTGGCCTCTTTTGTCCCGGTTTTAAAAAAAAATTAATTTTTTTTGGAAGTTTCAGATTTAATACTAGAGTAGACTGTAGACTACCAGCTAGGCTACAACTTTTCCAATAATTGTATTTCAGAAAAGATCAATTCAATTTTAGAAATGATCAATTGCAATTCAGAAAATAGTCAACTTTATTTCAGAAAACATCAATTGTATTTCAGAATAGTCAATTCAATTTCAGAAATCATCAATTGTAATTCAGAAAAGATCGATTGTATTTAAAAAAGCATCAATTGTATTTGAGGAAAATTAATCAAATTTAAGAAAATACCTTTTGTAAAATATGGAGGAAGCCAAGGGTTTTTTTGCATATTATTTCAATTGGGTTCAACATTGGTGAATAAGGACTGGTGTAATGTTAAATTTCGAAAGCACATTTTTGATGAAATATGTTTGTGCTGTTGTGGTTCACGTGCACAATCACCGCCAAATACTCGCGACTTCCTCATTTTTTTTTATAATTGATTTTCTGAAATACAATTGATGCTTTCTGAAATACAATTGACTATTCTGAAATACAATTGATACTTTTTGAAATTGAACTGATTATTCTGAAATACAATTGATGCTTTCTGAAATACAATTGACTATTCTAAATTATTTTTTTGTGATTTACAATTTATTTGCGATTAATTTCTGAAATAGACTTCTCGTTTATTTATAATTCGCGATTTTTGTGCAGTTTTTTAACTTTTATTGTGCTTTTGTTTTTGTCTATCGTTTTTTTTTATAGATTTAAAATTTTTATTAGAGATTTAAAATTTAATACTAAACTACTGATTCCTGAAAAGCGTTAGTCCATAATTCACTGAAACTTCGTTAGGTTAGGTAAAAAATAAAAACCAAAAAGGAGCTTGTCCCGGTTTGGCATTTTCAAAATCTCGTCACCTTAATTATAAGATTACAAGGTGTCCTGTAACTACACCGACAACGCTTAACTGGTGATAGTAGACGTGAAAATAAGTCGATTTGACCCTATTTAGCTATATCCAAAAATGTTCCCCTAAGAAGTTATAAGCTTCTGAAGTTCATTTAAAAAAAATTATTTTTTTTAATTGCTGCCAAAATAATAAAAAATTTATGATGACCTTTTGTATGCATGCATTTTTATAAAAATCGCTCATTTGGTAAAAATTTTACCAATCCTTGATTACCGGAAATGGTCTTAGATGGTACAAGGGTGCACAGTTTCAAATTAAAATTTGAAAGTTAATAATTTTAGGTTGTAGTATAAGGAAATAAGAAAAAAATAAAAAAAAAATTCAAGGTTCTACGACTTTTTGTCCAAAAGATATGAATTTTTATATAAAATATGGCATTCTGATAAATGAGTAAATATGTATTTTGAAAAATTCATATTTCGCTTAATAAAATTTGTACAGATAAGTTTGTAAAAATTATCGATATTATCTTATTAAATTTTTTAAAATTTAATTATTTTTTAAGGTACATTACCTAAGGAACTTTTGATTTTTTTGAGTTTTTAGGGTGAAAAATTTTTTTGGGAGGGTGTAGAGGGCAACTAACCCTCTACATTTCATCCATTTTCTAGTATCTTTCATTTGCGGGGTCGATAAAGACAAAATTCGAAAAAAAAAATTTTGAGATATTTTTAAGGCTACGGCTTGAAATTTTTCATGGAAATAGATTTTTATTGTTTTTCTCGGAAACTATAAAAGTTAGCGATTTTAAATTTTTACCAAAGGTAAACACCGTGGATAGACGCGTTTTAAAAAATGTTTGATTAAAATCGGCTAAACAGTTTTTTTGGAAAAAATTCGCAAAGTTTTGGCAAAATTTTGGTACAAAGACGGCCCTGGAATTGTCAGGGAATTTAGTGGGGGACATGACGGGGCGAATTTTAAGCTATTAATCGTCCTGGTGGTTCTAATAGTTTTGAAGATATTAATTATTTTGTGAAAAGTGAAAAATTTCAAACCGCAATTTCCAAACAGAGATTTTGCATATTTTTGCTACATTTTCGGCCATAACTCGATAACAAACAGAGTTAGCGAAGTGATTCTTTTTTTGTCGTAAAGCGGACGCTGAAAGCTTTGAGAAAAGGTATATCACATGGGGGTGAAATAGAATTTGGGGGGTTGATTAGACCGTAAAGGGTCAAAAATTGCGACTTTTTTAAATGAAACTTTAAAAAAATTATTTTTTCGCTATTTTTTTAAAATTCAAAAATCCCTATGCGTGGGCGGTTTTCGTTCTAAGAGTAAATTCAGCAGAGTTTTTAAAACTGAAAATCCGTTAAAAAATGGGCGGACGGGAGCCGTCCACCCTTAAATTCCAAAATTCTTCTTTATCTTCCCAACCCCTTCGAGTATAAAAACAAAAAATAGACTATTAGCTATTACTATTTTTAAGGGAAATGAAGTAAAATTTGAAATTTTTTAAAAACTGTGGGCGCAAGTGGTACAACCGTTTTACCGCGTTTGTGCGATTTTTTTAACATTTTACGTTCGATTTTTTTCTAAAGCAAAGGAAGAAAATTTAGAGGTGTCGATTTTTTACCTTATAAATATTAATGCAATAAGCAAAATAAAAAATATCGCACCGTAATATCCAACCCCTATCAAAAGTTACGAATTTTCAAATTCCGCGTCGAAAAAACAAGAAAAACGAAATGCAAATTTAAACATCCCAAATTAATATAAAAAATCAAGATATCAAAAAAAGGGCTCGGATCGCCATAATAACGTGTATCTAGTTTGTAAATCGAAAACCCGCTATTTTTTTTGCACGTACCGATCCTCAAATATAAGGGGTACAGTTTGAGTACTTTTGCCGCCCGAAAGAACGTTAAATTTGTACGCTTGGCGTCTCGGCGCCGGGGCGCCACACGGTTGCGCCTGGAGACTTAAAAATGGCCTCGGTTCATCACCAGGATGTGAGAATAAAAGGGAAAAATTTCGTCGCTCCCCTGTAAAACCGGACGGGGGTGCGATTTTTGAAAGTTGACGCCGACGAAAATTTTAATGTTACTCAGAAACTGCACTTCCTACGCAAAATTTGTAGGGTACAAAAAAAATGGTTGGACAGCCAACACAGGTTTGGTGTTTGGCATTGGTTGCATCCTTAAATCAATGATCAACGTTGCCGTTTAATAAAAATGTGCATTTAGCGCCATCTAACAATGTACACATCAAGCTAGAAAAACGATCGCAGCGCTGCAAAGCGGCCAATACATCGTCCCCGTACGAAAATGCCCGTAAGGTGGGCTATCTATATAATATGTCAATCAACGATTCCAGTTAGCATTTAAAAATTTAATTTATAGGTTAGGTTAGGTTAGGTGTCATAGAAATCAAATTTGTTTGACAAAATAATTAAACTTCTTATACTTTTAAATAAAAATTGTGGTATATTATATTTTTATTCCTTATTTTTTTAAATAATATTTAAAATGTTTAAAATTGAAAAAATGCAATAAATAAAAATCTATAATTTAGTTATTTTTACCCCGTTAGGTTTGTTGGTTGGTAGCACTGTTAGAGTAAAAGAGAAACATGTCGAAGCATTCCAACCCGCTCGTTTCAAGGCCCGAACGACCCAATTGTATTTAATCCGGTTTTTATTTAATTTAGTGTTATTTAAGATTGTTTGTATTTTTGATTTTTGTGTCTTGTGTTGATGTACTATTAAACTATTCTTCACTCAAATTTAGGAATACCTGGTAAATAACATAAAAGTACCCATTTTTTTAAAAAAGAACTTTATGTAGGATGTATAGGCACTTTCAATTTTTGAATTAAGAAATCGGAAATAAAGAAATTCATTAAGAGGATATCCGGTGTATTCGGTAGGCTCTTGTGTTTTTGATCATAAAAACTTTTCTTTGAAAGAGTTTTTTAATTTTCTTTTTGGGGTGCAATGTAGAATCTTCAGGCTATAATTTTTTGCAATTTTTGTCCCTGTGAAGTAAAAATTTTAAAGGAAATCGTACAACAAAAAGTTTTATATTTTATTTCATTTAAAATATGCAGGGCCGGGAAAATTTTATTTTATTATTAACCTTTATAGGTCCGAGCTCAAAAAATAGCACATCTGTCTGACCGGGGGTTACTTGCACCTCACATGTAATTTGGTATTAAAAAATAAATTTTTATGTACCACTTTTTTATTTACTTTATTTTATATAAATAAAATACATTGATTTTTCTGCCGTTTACAAAAAAAAATCAGGCAAAATTAACCTTTTTTAGAAATTCATGCGAAATTTCTTCGGCAAGCTTTTGGCACTGAACATGTAAATATATCATTTATTACATCTCCAGTTTTATTAATTTTTTCTAAGTTTTATGTTAGGAATAAAATAATTTACTTTGTAGTTGATTTAAACAAGTAAAAAAAGTTTAGTTTTCTTTATGATAAAATTTTGTTTCTCACGAGTGTTTTGTTTATGTCTGGAGTATTAAGTACTGCACCCTTGTTATTCTTTGGATTAAGTGTGGACAAATTTATTGCCTACCAACGGATGGAGGGTGAAACTGCTAAGTCAGGTCAACTTAGCAAGACATAAACTAAACACTTAAGTTTTTTTACTACATTTGAATTAAATAATATTTTATTATTTATTTAAATTTTATATTTCTAATCTCATAATTAGTGTTTGGCAGATATTTGTATTATTGTAAATTTTCAGATTTTACTTGTTTGATCATAGTTTGAGAAAAAGAAAATTATTTTATTCCACGTTAGAGATTAAGCGTAGGCTACCAAATTCACCCCGAGCTTAGGGATGAATTTGGTTTGCCCTACTTTATTATTAGAATTGGTTCTTATTGGTAAGAGGCTTTGATTGGCGTCTTTACTTAAGTAAGTTATGACGTAATAAGGGTTGCCAAGCAAAGTCTATAAATTGTAAAGAAACCTTAAAATCATTGAATTCCATAATGTTCTGATCTAGAGTAATGTTTGTTCTCAACTCTGATCAGTCAAGTTCATTTTAGTTTGTTCGTGACGCGTTTTTTTTCACTTTATTGTTATTAGAAGTTTATTTGATTTTATTCAAAAATTTACTAATTTTTGTTTTGTTCGTTTATTGTGTGATTTGCGGAATATTTTTAAGGTTTCTATTGGTTCTTCAATAAGTTGTATTTTATTTTAAATTGATTATTTTTTTCCATTAGTTTTTTTTTATATAATTTTTTTTTTCAGTTAATTTCTTTATTTGTAATTTTTTTGATTATTTATTTTTTTATCTTAATATTACCTTTTTTTTTAATATATTTAATATTAATTAAATATTGGTTTTTAATAATCTTTAATAAGTTCCCAATAAAACCTTAAATACTTTAGCATAGAAATTTAAATAAAAGTGAACTTGGCTCGATCAGGATTTTGATTCTGCATGTTAAGAACAAGTAAGTACAAGTATTATTTTTGGATTTAGTTTTTTTTTATAAACCAACTTAGAAGAAAATAATAACTCAGCTATTTGTTTAACATCAAGTTGGTCACTATTTAAATAAATGTAAACGTTGGCTTAACCCTAAAAAAGAACCCATTAATTAATCATTTAATTAACGTGCTTTCGGTCATCTTTCTTTTTAATAAATATTATTTTAAATAACACCAATGAAATAATAAAGACCAACAAGGGTTTTAAGCTGAGGGTCGACGTAAGATTTACATTGGCGCAGTCGGTAGGATTTTTACATTCCACCGCTGCCTACATTGGCGCAGGATGTAAAAATTTTTCTTCTTTGTTGGTGTGTAAAATCTTTATTTTTTTTTTCTCTGAATTATATTTTAATTTTGGTATTTTTGACGATTTTTTTTTACAATATATTGTTTGTTGTGGTATTGTTTTGGATAAGTGTAATTAGTAGTATTTCTCTTAATTTATGGATCAGAACATGTGTGAATTCCCTTATCTTTCGAAAAGAAATGATATAGTAGTAATAGTTAATTAATTAAATTAAATATCTGTTTATTTAATTAATTAGGTATTTTAGATTTGTTGATTGGCAGTGTATTTTTTTTATTATTAGATTTGAAATTGGATAAATTAAAATCATTTGATACTAGTAATTATAGAATTGACAGAGACTTGGATTTTATTTTCTAAATTATAGTTGTACATTCGAAGTTATAGTTTCTGGAATTTTTGTTTTAATATTTACATCAATTACAATAAACATGGATATTAATAGTGAAGATTTGCAAAGTGTAGAAAATTCAGATGTTAAATCTTTTGATAATAAGTTCAGTAATTTTTATAATTTAAATTTTGATATTAATATGATAGAAAATTTTTCAGAAAATAGTGATATAAATATTTTTATAGCTGAAATTAAAACAATAATAAAATGTTTTGGTTGGAATGAAATTCAAGCCTTTAATTTAATGAAATTAAAATTGAAAGGAAAGGCTCGTACTTATTTTTATGAAGTACCTTTGGACAGAAGACCAAATGATTTTAATTCGTTGTGCCTTTGGTTATTGAGTATTTTCGGAAAGAAATTAGAAGTATTTACGGAAAAGCATTTCGAAAATATTTATCGTAAAGAAGGTGAAAATTTAGCTGAATTTGTTGTAAGGGTAGAAATAGTTGGTAATAAAATTTTTCCGTATAAAGTAAACGATAAAATTTCGGTATCAAATTCAATTTTGAGAAATCATTTCGTATTTAAACAATTTTTGGAAGGAATAGATACTAGATTGTGTAACAGTATTCTTGAGAAACGAACAGAATTTAATACTGTTTATGATGCTTTATCCTTTGCAGAAGCATGTGAGAAATTATTTAAAAGTGAAATTAAAATTACTAAAGCAGATATGATTAAAGATGTCAGAATTAATTTATTTAAAAAGCAGGAGAGTAATGAAAAGTCGGTAAATGTGTTACCTAAAGTAAAACCAAAAATTTCGCGTCGTCAACTTTTAAAATTATTTCCTAATATGTAAAAATTATGTTGGAATTGTGGAGATGGGAGTCATTTACGAATAAATTGTCCTAAATCTCCACAAATATTATGTTTTTGTTGCAATAATGTTGGACACACTTATAATGTTTGTCCGGAAAAGTTTAAGTTTTAGATTTGTTTTAATGTTCTCACATGAGTCCTAGAAAATTTATAATTTTTCAAAATTTAATAAATTAGCAGTTAATGTTTAGTCTCAACAACCTAGAATTAATTGAAGTTAGTTTTTTATTTTTATTCTTGTTTGGCAAATCAACATTTAAGAAGTTTCCTTTGTAATTGTTGTGTGGAAAATTTAATACAACATTTTTCATGAGATGTAAGAGTGAATATTACCAAAAAGTAGTAAGGAATTTGTTATAAGAAGGAAATTCAGATAAGGAGAGTAGATTTTTTTGTAACGTGTGTAGTGCAGGAAATATTTTCCTGAGGATGTGGTATGATTATCTTAGTTTGAAGATTTTGTTGTTGTATGAAGCGGTTAGAAATAAGGTACTGATCACACTTTATTGAAAACTGTAAGTGGTATTAGAGATAATCATACCCCTGGGCAAAGTATTTTGTAGTTAGAAATAACTACCCGTCTATGAAATGTATTTTGTAGTTAGAAATAACTACCCGTCTATGAAATGTATTTTGTAGTTAGAAATAACTACCAGTCTATGAAATGTTTTTTGTAGTAATTGTAGTACCGAAAGTAATGTTATTTTTTCTTGGTCGGAGTTTCGTAGTATTTAGTTACTACTTGTCCAAGAAAAATTATTGTTGTAGTTTCTTTGGTCGGAGTTTTGTAGTACTTCGTTACTACCTGTCCAAATGGAAGTTGTTATATCCTTGGTCGGAGTATGGTAGTACATTAAGTTGTTACTACCTGTCCAAGTGATATTTGTAGTTCCTGTATTAGTGTTTGTATTTCATATTGTTGATAATATATAATTAGGAACGGATGTTGTGAATGATGTGAGTCAGAGGTCAAAGTGTTTGACCATAAAGATGTGTTGAAGATCTTGATTATTTGTAATAGAACACATTTGTTGACAATTTTGAAAGATCAAGTTAGATTTACTTTAGTAATTTTGGAAAATTAGAATGGTCGATTTTTTTTGCGTAAGTTGAAAGTTATGTCTTGTGTTAGTTATAAATACTTTGCTTTAATAAGAATCTGATCTGCGATGAAATTTTAGAACAAAACTTGTTGTGGTGCCTGTTTGGAAACAACGCCATGGTAAAATATCCAGATATATTTCAACGAAAGGAATGGAAAGTTTATACGAAGAGGTGTTTCTTGATGGTGTAGTACGTGGAAGTTATAATACATGAAGAAAATTGGAAACTAATTGCATAGGTCTGAACCGAGTAGGGCCTAATACAATTGAAAAATTCAGAAGATCATCACAATTAATTAAGGATGGAGACGTAAAGGATCGGAGCAGAATTAAGGAACCATGTAAGAAGGAACACAAGATTCTTGAGTAATAGTTTCGGATATTTTTTTTTATCATTGTAAGAATTTATTTTTATTGTTCAAATAAAATTTTAATGAATTTATTGGTAATTTGTAATTTGTAACTTTGGTAAACAGAAACGAGCAGGTATGCTCTTATTTTAAGTAGGGAGGGATGTAAATATATCATTTATTACCTCTCCAGTTTTATTAATTTTTCTAATTTTTATGTTAGGAATAAAATAATTTACTTTGTAGTTGATTTAAACAAGTAAAAATAGTTTAGTTTTCTTTATGATAAAATTTTGTTTCTCACGAGTGTTTTGTTTATGTCTGGAGTATTAAGTAATGCACCCTTGTTATTCTTTGGATTAAGCGTGGACAAATTTATTGCCTACCAACGGATGGAGGGTGAAACTGCTAAGTCGGGTCAACTTAGCAAGACATAAACTAAACACTTAAGTTTTTTTACTACATTTGAATTAAATAATATTTTATTATTTATTTAAATTTTATATTTTTAATCTCATAATTAGTGTTTGGCAGATATTTGTATTATTGTAAATTTTCAGATTTTACTTGTTTGATCATAGTTTGAGAAAAAGAAAATTATTTTATTCCACGTTAGAGATTAAGCGTAGGCTACCAAATTCACCCCGAGCTTAGGGATGAATTTGGTTTGCCCTACTTTATTATTAGAACCAATACGAGGCTTTGATTGGCGTCTTTACTTAAGTATGTTATGACGTAATAAGGGATGCCAAGCAAAGTCTATAAATTGTAAAGAAACCTTAAAATCATTGAATTCCATAATGTTCTGATCTAGAGTAATGTTTGTTCTTAACTCTGATCAGTCAAGTTCATTTTAGTTTGTTCGTGACGCGTTTTTTTTTCACTTTATTGTTATTAGAAGTTTATTTGATTTTATTCAAAAATTTAGTAATTTTTGTTTTGTTCGTTTATTGTGTGATTTGCGGAATATTTTTAAGGTTTCTATTGGTTCTTCAATAAGTTGTATTTTATTTGAAATTGATTATTTTTTTCCATTAGTTTTTTTTTTATATAATTTTTTTTTTCAGTTAGTTTCTTTATTTGTAATTTTTTTGATTATTTATTTTTTTATCTTAATATTACCTTTTTTTTAATATATTTAATATTAATTAAATATTGGTTTTTAATAATCTTTAATAAGTTCCCAATAAAACCTTAAATACTTTAGCAAAGAAATTTAAATAAAAGTGAACTTGGCTCGATCAGGATTTTGATTCTGAATGTTAAGAACAAGTAAGTACAAGTATTAATTTTGGATTTAGTTTTTTTTTATAAACCAACTTAGAAGAAAATAATAACTCAGCTATTTGTTTAACATCAAGTTGGTCACTATTTAAATAAATGTAAACGTTGGCTTAACCCTAAAAAAGAACCCATTAATTAATCATTTAATTAACGTGCTTTCGGTCATCTTTCTTTTTAATAAATATTATTTTAAATAACTCCAATGAAATAATAAAGACCAACAAGGGTTTTAAGCTGAGGGTCGACGTAAGATTTACAAACAGCTAAATTATAGTCGAGCCATCGAGTGCTCCACACAGACATTTTTTTTTCAACTAAGCCAATGTTTTCCGTATTTTCTGATATTTTAATCTGGGTTAGTGGAAACAACGACAGGGGTGTATGTGTACCCCCACTCAATTTATATTTTTTTTTATCGACAAATATAGTTCGAGTGATGTTAATATTCTACCAGATTATGTAAAATACAATAACAAGAAACTATTAAAATTGCCGGTACTCAAAAAAATTCTACAAAAAAATATGGAGAAAAATATTACCTTGGGGTGAATTTGTATCCCGCTTGAACCTATAAAGTTTAGGATTTTAAACTAGAGTTAGGCAAAAGCGATAATAAAGTTGATTTGTATTGAAGCTAGTAAGTTAGGTACTTTGGATTTTACTTGTGTACAAACTCGATCCAATAATTGTTTCGGTTATCGATGCGTTAAAAGATTTTCTTTAGAATTACAATTACTATCAAATGTATAACACGATTATGTTTCTCGTGTGTTAGAAAATAGCATGATATTGAAACTTTTAAAACAATTACTTGTAGCGTTTTTATTTGATATTAATGATTCAATAATTCAGTGCTAAAATTGTGTTTAAGCAAAAAAAGCAGTTTAAACGTTATTATTAAATTCTCGAAAACTGCCGAATGAATATCATAAATTACAATTTATTTTACCTATTTAAATTATACCGAGGGGTGCACAAAAAACGGCCAACGATGAAGCTTCGTTATTTCTTATACGATTTTAATAAGTGATATGTCAAATTAAATGGTTTAAAGAACACTACTATCAGATAATAATAGATTAATTTTATTTTTGAATACATCCGAGGAGGAGGAGGCACTTTTCTTTTTCAAATGGCAACATATTTTTTTCGATTGAGAGAAACAAAAATAATCTAAACCAATTATACCAATAATTTTTTTTTTCAATTAATTTTTGTAAATTTTTTTTTCCTATTTTTTTATTATTATTAATTTTTTTAAATTTAATTCAATTGTTTTTTTTTGTATTTGTTTTGAGTTTTTTATTTTTATTTATTATTAATTATTAATAAATTAAAAATTATTAATAATAAAGTAAAAACAAAATTTAAAAAAATAAAAAACTGAAAACTCAAACACAAAAATAAGAAATAAAAAAAAATTAAAAAAAAATTATTGGTATAATTGGTTTAGATTATTTTTGTTAATGATTTTTTTCAATCGAAAAAAAATGTTGCCATTTGAAAAAGAAAAGTTGCTTCCTCCTCTGATGTTTTCAAAAATAGAATTAATCTTTTTTTATCTGATAGTAGTATTCTTCAAACCATTTAATTTGACATATGACATGAAAATCGGATAAGAAATAACGAAGCTACATCGTTGACCGTATTTTGTGCACCCCTCTGTATAATTTAAATAGGTAAAATAAATTGTAAGTTATGATATTCATTCGGCAGTTTTCGAGAAATTAATTTTAATAATATTTAAACTGTGTTATTTGCTTAAACACAATTTTATCACTGAATTAGGGTCATATTAATAACAAATAAAAATGCTAAATTTTCCCCGCCCTGCATATTTTATATATATTTCTTGGAGTAAAACTGAAAAAAAGCATATTTTATAAGCTAGATTTCGTTATTACTAAAGGAATTTTAATAAAGTTTAAGTAGGCAGTTAAAATATACATGGTGTCCCTGAAAGGTCTGTACAAAACAATACCACATACTCCCGAGACCAAAATAAGACGATTTAACCAAACTTATCTCTATCCAAAAGTTCTTAGTTAAGGCGCTACAGACCAATAAAGTTCTTAAAACTATTTTGTTTTTTTTTTAAATTACTAAAAATTGGTTCATACGATCATAACAAAATTTGGTATTTGGATATGTAATGAAAAAAGATAATTTTAGACAATTTGTTTTTACTTTTTCACGTTATGGAAGTGTTCAAAAATAGGTCATCGACACGCAAATTTTCTTGTATCTATTTAATGGCTGAATAAAAATTCATAAAACTTTCTTGTACCTAAACAGTGTAATTATAAACTTTTTTTGTCTCTTATACAATTTTTCTAACTCTTTTAGTTTGGGCAGAAAAAATATTTACATGCGGTGCATAACCTAAGAATATACTGAATAAATTTGTGCAGACCTTTTATGTACCACATGGAAATATTTTTTTTTCTGCCTAAAATAAAGGAGATAGAAAACTTTTGTAAGAGACAAAAAAAGTTTATAATTACGTTTTTTCCATTACATAGCCACTTACCAAATTATGTTATGATCGTATGAGCCAATTTTAAAAATACAAAATAGTTTTAAAAACTTTAAGGTCTGTAGACTTTAACGAAGCACTTTTGGTTAAATCGTCTTATTTTTATCTCAGGAGTATGTGGTATCATTTTGTACAGACCTTTTAGGGACACCCTGTATACAGGTTGGTCGAGATAAAGCGAATTGTCGAAATATCTCCAAAAGTAAGAGTTTTAGAAAAAAAATGTTTCAAATAAAAATTATTTGGTCTTAAATGGGCCACAGAATGAGAATAGTTAGTTTTCACCTGCGGGACTTCTACATGGTCATTGTAACTCTAACTCAGTTTTAACCCATACTTTTTTATATGAATCAGAATCCAGCAAAAAAAAAGAATTATTGTCTAAAGCATTTTTCTTTTTAGCCCTTAGTTTTAGCACAATTTGTGTCTTAAGTTTTTCTACTTTTAGGCTTATTCCTTACATTTGCGAATATCTGGTTGAATACATTTTTTTATTGTTATTTATTACAATATTAAATATGAAATTACAAGAAGAAAAAGTTCCAAAATTCGCGACCACCTCCCAAATAATTAAAAAAAATCATGAGCAATTTTGGGACTTTTTCTTCTTGTAATTACATTTTTAATATTGTAATAAATAACAATAAAAATATATTCAACCAGATATTAGCAAATGTAAGGAATAAGCCCAAAAGTAGAAAAACTTAAGACACAAATTGTGCCTAAACTAAAGGCTAACAAGAAAAATGCTTTAGACAATAATTTATTCTTTTTTTACTGGATTCAGATTCAAAAAAAATGGTTTTGAAAAAAATGTGTCGAATAAAAATTGTTAGTTTTAAATGGGGGAAAATAAAAAACATACTAATTTTATCGTCAAGCGTCAAAAAAATTTTTTTTTCTTAAAATTTAGAATGTGTCAAAAAAATGATTTATGTAAAAGTTTTTTGTTTTTTTGAGTTAATTTTAATATTCCCAAAAAAATTATAGGTTTTCACTCTGGTTTTCATTTAAAAAAACTTGGTTTACATTGAAATTAACACAAAGATGACCTTTAACCAATAAATAACTTGCACTATGGTTTTTCCCCTTTTAAACCAAACAACTTTTATTTCAAAGATTTTTGTCCAAACCTTTTAGTTTTTAAATTATTCATTTGTCTCAAGTTAAATCTTCCACCCTGTATACTTTTATAAAGAAAATCCATTTTTCCAAACAAAATTTGGACAACTACAAAACAAACAGTGATCAGTTTAATGGAGCGCCAGCAAAGTGCGAGCGTAAGCTTCAAGCGCACCGCGAAACACACTTTTTAATTAATTTATTCCAAGGGTAGGAGTGGTCACAGGACCTCGTAAATGGTCACGTTATATGCCAAAAATATCTGACTAGTACCTAGGACAAAAATAGTCCCAAAATCGAAACTTAATTTTTGGGGTCTTTGCCGCGTTTTCTGGCATTTTTCCCACTGTGTCCTGGTCTGATTTAAAATACTTTTTATGTAGTTTTATTTAGAACTCTATGAGTAACAAAATTGCGCTCTTAGATTTTTTTGTTTTCGATGAAACAAAAATTAAATTTAAAAATTGACTGTTTATTTTTGATTTTTTTATTGCGGGTCTAAGTTTGAATAGTATATTAAATATCATAGTTTGATATGACTAGCTTGAGCGAGACATGAAATAGTGCTAAATTCCGGCGCGGGCGGCAGCAAATAGCTTTGACAGATTAGACATTGAAGTCTATACTCAACCTGTCTTGTTGTGTTACATACCTACATACATACGTAATATTACATTTACCGACGTTTGAAGAAAAATACTTTTTAGGTAGTTTCACTTAGGACTGTATGAGTAACCGGTCTAGGACTTTTCGACGGTACCGATTCGACGCAGCCCATTCGGCGCGAGGACGTATCGGCGAAATTACATTTTAGTTAATTTAATAATATTAATAAAAAATACTTGTTTAGTTTTTCTGCAAATGCGTAAATTTGTTTTTTTTTTGGGAAAATATGTTAATTGCAGAAAAATTAAATCCAAAACCATAATTAAATAATAAATGAATTAATACAGTATCAAATAAAACAAACAGTTTTTAAAATTATAGAATGTAAAAATTTGAAATAAACGTCAAGTAAAAAATTATGCATAATTTATTTATTAGTGATTAATCGGGGTGATTCACATTTATGTTAAAATCTCTCGGGTGGTGATTCCTTAAATAAAAATCCTATAAACATGGGTCCGGAAATGCTTCATTAAGGAGTTATTTCAACTCAAAGAGGGACGCGGGAAATGCTATTTTTGTTAATATAAAAGTTATTATAAGAACTATTACTTTAAAAGTTTGGAAGTAGTTTTTCCGACGACCATATGAGAAAATCGTATATGTATTCATATTAGTAGTTTAGAAAATGTTTCATTTCAACACTAGTGAGTTTGGGTTTCTGTTTTGTAACTCTGAAATACTTCTTGAAATTTTCAATAGAGGCGCTGCGAAGGAATTCCGAAAGCCCTCTCTTGGATTTTTTTGAACTGGCAAAAAAGGATAGTTCAAATAAAAATTTATATTTAACCCCGCCAATATTACTAATGTTATTATTAAAATCATTATATAATTAACTTTTCTGTAAATTTTAAATAAAATAGGAACATTTTTTATTCGTTTCGATAAGTTGCTTCCGTCAAAACAGCGCCACGTACAATTAATTACCGTTACCTAAAAATAATCGATACCTTCAATGTCAGCTGCTGTTAACATAGGTTATGTTATGTTGTTACTACAAAATATTAATAATGGTCGCAAAATCTCCGTGGTCGTCGGAAAAATAGCGTACACAACTCGCAGAAAGTGAATTTCGTTGCTCGTGTAATATGCTCACTCGGCTAGCGCCTCGTTCGGCTATTTTCACACTCGCACAAAATTCGTCACTTTCTAGCTCGTTGCGTAATATACTATTCTGATATTGGGCTGCATATTCTAGTCCATTAAAAGAGTATCAAAAAGTTTTCGGGGACGTAAAGTCGAGGATGACCATTATTTTAAGCCTTACAAGTTTTCCTCCAACTTTTTGAAGATTTTAACTTTACTAAAATAATCCCTGCTCATTTCTCTACAGAAAAGGCCTTCTGACTCACGTCACTAATGTTCTTCGTTTTCTTATAAATGCGGATTTTATTCCAATACGTCAGGTGCTGAAATTTCTTCTTTGTGATTTTCTAAAAAATTAGAAATTTGAGCACCTGACATAGTTGAATAAAATTTACAAGAAAACGAAGAACATTGGCGACACGAAAACTTGACACACGTTGTTTAAGGGGGTAAATAAACAAGAGGTTGAGCTTTTTTCGGATATTGTTGATATTATACGAAAGTTTCATTGTCCCGGCAACGACTAGAGAATCAAGCTCCAGCTACGTTGTCGCGATTTTTTCTATGATCTTTAATTCGATAGTTATTACCAAAGGTACAACCAAACTTGAGTTGATTAATAGCAACAATATGCAAGAAGAAAGCTCAACCTCGAGTTTATTTTAGGAAGATTATTAAACAACTCAAAATTTTTGTATGAAACACAAAAATGAAAGTAGCTAGTAGAAGGAGGAAAATCCGAGTTTCACATGAATCTGAACCAATGAGAATGTACTTGCACTCTATGAGCGAAAAAATCATGCATTTTTCACTATAAATGTCAAATTATTGCACAATACAAACCAAATTTCGTATTTTGATTAGTTCTAAAATGATGTATTAAACTTCAATTTTGAAAAAAAAACACTCGGGCAGGTCGATTTTTGATTTTAGGGGGCGGGGATTTTTAGGTAAATGCCCTTTACCTACCTTCAAGTGAAATTACATAAAATTGTTTTCAAAATCAGACCATGAGTAAAAAATTAGTCACTTTTTCCAATTTTATTGTTTTAATCGAAAACGACTAAATATAAGCGCTCATTTTTTTTTATATTTTGTTACACATACATTCCTTGGTAAAACTGCATAAAAAGTTTTTTTTCAAAATCCGCTCGGTACTCAAAAAAGATTTTATATTTGTAATGAAAAACAAAAAATGTAAGGGATCATTTTTTTTATATTTTGTTACACATACATAGTCAGTCATTTTTCCAGATTTTATTTTTTTAATCGGAAAGAAAAATATGTAAGGGCTAATTTTTTTAGCTTTTTACACATACGGCCCTTAGTAAAACTGCATTAAAAGTATTTTAAAATCAGACCAGTAGTCAAAAAATTAAAAAATCAGTTACTTTTTCAGATTTTACATTTTTTTTTCTATTAATAAAATAAAATCTAAAAAAGTAACTGATTTTTTTAAATTTTTGACTTCTGGTCTAATTTCGAGTCAACTTTATATGTAGTTTTACTTACAACTGTATGTGTAACAAAATGTAAAAAAAAAAAATCTGAAGAATAGACCGATTTTTTAATTTTTTTTTAAGTTTTTGGCTCCTGGTTTTATTTTCAAAAAACTTTTATGCAATTTTACTTAGGACTGTATGTGTAACAAAATATAAAAAATTGCGACTTTATTTTTTTTTTGTTTTCGATTAAAAAAATAATATCTGAAAAAGTGAAAAAGTTTTATTTTTTTGACTACCGAGCTGATTTTGAAAAAATCTTTTTATGCAGTTTTACCAAGGACTGTATGTGTAACAAAAATATAAAAAAACTAAGCTGTTATATTTTTTTTTTCGAATAAAATTACAAAATACGAAAAAATAACTGATTTTTTAATTTTAATTTTATTTTTTGACTACTGGTCTGATTTTGAAAAACTTTTAATGCAGTTTTACTAAGGACCATATGTGTAACAAATTAAAAAAATTAGCCCTTACATTTTTTTGTTTTCGATTAAAAAAATAAAATCTGAAAAAGTGTCTGCTTTTTAAGTTTTTAAATGTTTTTTTTTTATTTTTTTGACTACTGGGCTGATTTTGAAAACACTTTTTATGCAATTTTACTAAGGTAACCAAATATAAAAAATTGAGCTCTTAAATTTTTTGTTTTTGATTAAAAATATTAAATCTGAAAAAGTGATGATATTTTTAATATTTTTTAATATTTTTGACTCCTGCGCTAATTTTGAAAAACTTTCTATGCAGTTCTACTAAGGTCTGTAACAATCTGTGTAACAATCTAAAAAAATGGGCCCTTACATACATATTTTTGTTTTCGATTAAAAAAATAAAATCTGTAAAAGTGACTGATTTTTTAAAAATTTTTAATTACAGGTGGTCTGATTTTTTAAAATTATTTTATGTAGTTTTACTAAGGACTGTATATGTAACAAAATATAAAAAAATTGGGCTCTTAAATTTTTTCGTTTTTGGTCAAAAAAATAAAATCTGAAAAAGTGATATTTTTAATTTTTTTAGTATTTTTGACTCCTGGGCAGCTTTTGAAAAACCTTTTGTGCAATTCTACTAAGGACTGTATGCGTAACAATATCTAAAAAAATTGAGCCCTTACATTTTTTGTTTTTGATTAAAACGACCAAATCTGAAAAAGTGACTGATTTTTTATTCAATTTTTGACCACTGGGCTAATTTTAAAAAAAAATTATGCAATTTTACTAAGGATTGCATGTGTTACAAAATAAAAAATTGAGGCCTTACATATATTTGTTTTCGATTAAAAAAAATAAAATCTGAAAAATTGACTGATTTAAAAAAAAATTGACTCCAAGTGGTCTTATTTTGAAAAATCTTTTTATGTAGTTTTACTAAGGACTGTATGTGTAACAGTATATAAAAAATTGACCCTTTACATTTTTTTGTTTTAGATATAAAAAATATGAATGTAAAAGTAATTGTTTTTAAATGTAACTTGAACCCGGTTACTAAACAATAAGAAGATTAATTATCTTCAAGAACCAAGATGAGTTTGAAAAAGACATGTAAACGCCATTGAATTTATGAGAAACTATATTTGTCTGGAATTCTGTTATTTTTTTTATTAAATATACATATAATAAAATTCCGATTTTTTTATAAACCACTAAGGCAATTATGTTTTTTTTTAACACAGTTATAATTTATACTACAAACATATTCATGCTTTCACTTTTGTTTTTCAATTTTGTTGTTCAATAAAAACAGCTTTAACAATATTTTTTTACAGGTTGTTTTAATAAAGGATAATCATAGAAGACTGCCAAAGCTACCCAAGATTCATTTAACACGAATTAATATTAATCTCTTTCGAATAAAATTTTAATTCAAAATAGGTTATTTATACTGATACTCTGTATAAACTAACTAATAACAATCTAGTGGCAAAACTAGACCGACTGGCTCCTATCAACTAAAACAGAAGATTTATCTCAGAAGTGAACAACTTCAAGAACCTTTGAAGAACTAAGCCCTGTCTGGTGAAGGATCATCGGACAGGCCGAAGTAATTGAAACAATCAAAAAGCTCTTTAAACATCGAGGGTCCTAGAACAATGGTTTTAACTTGAAAGGTTTAATAAATTTCTTAACTACTCTGCACATAACCATTAGTTAAGGAATTATAGAAAGGGTAATGGTGTTCCCAATTAAATATCAAAGTTTTATTAAACGATCTTAATCCACACGTGACCAAAACAAGTGTATAAATATACTAATCAAACCTAATCGAGTTTCATATAAAAGAGACTCATTCCCAACTGAGACTTCAAATGTTTTTACCTCTAAAAGATTTATTTACAACTTTAAACAAAATATACTTGATCAAAATAATATTCATTACAATTAATACACTTTTGCCAACGAGTTTATTAATTTCAGTAGCATAAAAGACCGGGCTCCTGGCGGTGACAAACTCTCGGAGGGCGTTTCCGACATCTTGATTTACGAAAAAGTTTAATATGTTTAAAAAAGTGGTAGTCGGTTGGTGAGAGGTCTGGTATTTACCGTAAATTAATCAGGGTGTTTAGATTATTATACATTTAGGAATTCACATGCCTTGTCTGAGTTTTTGATGTTCAATAAATCTTACCAATCGATATCGCAAATATCTTGATAGAGGTTAGGAAAATCACATTTTCTATAGTTTCGTTTTTCGCAGAAAGTATTACTAAATTTTGTACCTAGTTACATTTTGTATTACTTTTAAGGATGCAGTTAGTGCTGATGGATGATAATATGGATCTTCTTTGACCAAGGGTTCAATTTCGTACAAACGTTACATTCAACAGATTTTGAATTGTGACATTCACGGGTAATAAATTTTCCCGAAGAGGTATCTGGTGTCTTACTTAATCCGTACACGTGAGCTTCTCGCCCTCCATTCCGCTCTAGTACTCCTGCACGACGTCTAGTAATTTAACCGTTTCTTAAAATATCGAATCTACTAAAATTGTTTGGTTGTTTCTCGAAGTCGGATTTATTTACATTAAAAATCGAACTAGTAGGGGAGACCGGGCTTAGTTGACACATTTTTTGATTTTTATATTTTTTGTGCGATACTTAGAGAAAGTATGATGAATACTACTGTCAGTTTAACTCCTTGGCTACAAAACTCCCTAAGACCCAATAATTAAAGAAGTGGGGTAAGTTGGCATACCCATAGGGGTAAGTTGGAATACCGCCAGGGGTAAGTTGGCATTACGTGTTATGAATGTATGGATGAATAATTTAGTATACAACAATAATTTTTAAGCAAAACCAATTTTATTGAATATAAAAACTGTCCAATCAGGACATTTGAAAAAAAAATAATAATCTGAACATGACAGCAAAATTTTACTTAAATCCTAAATTGATGAAATGGAGTGCATTAAGTGCAAAGAACCAAAGAATAAAGATCTGGCTAGGTGTGATAAATGTGGTAGTTCATTATGTAAATCGTGTAGCAATTTAACTGCATCAGAAATAAAGGTCATTCAACTTAAAGAAAGAAGGATGAAATACTATTGTCAAGCATGTGATGATGATGAAGAAGGAAATCTAAATGAAAAACTGAAGAATGAGGTAAAAGCAAAAGAATGTACAATTGGAGAAAAAAATATTATAATAAACCAACACAAAAAGCAACTAAGAAGAATGGAGGAACAAAACGATGATACAAACATTGCAGAAGATATGAAGACGTTAAAAGAAAATAATAAAGAAATGATGCAAATGCTAAATATGATCGTGTCCAATATCAAAAGTGGTATAGAAGAAGCAAATGATAGTAGTAGTAGTAATAGTAAAAGTGATAAAATGTTTAATATTATGGGTGAAATTAAAGAAAAAGTTTGCGAGATAAAGACTGCATTCAATAGCAAAGATGATAGTGGAAGCAATGACAAGAATAAGAGTCAGAGCTATGCACAAGTAGTAAATAAAAAGAATGAACATATTGTTATTGTAAAGCCAAAGGAGAAACAAGAGCCAAACAAGGTTAAGGAAGATTTAATTAAAAATATAAAACCAACGGAATTACAAATAGGGATAAACATTGAGAAGCGTACTAGAGAAGGAGGGGTAATAATTAATTGCACTTCAAAAGAAGATAGAATAAATCTGGAAAATAATTTAAATACCACCATGAGTGAAGCATATGAAATAAGTCAACCAAAAGGCATCAAAATCAAGAAATTAAAAATCATTGGAGTTAAAGAAGAGGACAATACAGATAATTTGATACAGAATATAATAAATCAGAATAAACTTGGGATAAGAGTAAATGACATAAAAATAATTAAAATTGGAAAAATAATCGAAAAGAGGTTTAATTTATACATCGAAATGGATAAAAATGTGTTTGATAAAATTATAAATAGGGAATTTACATACATTGGCTGGAAAAAGTGTAAAATTTTTGAGGATTTTAATATAATTAGGTGTATAAAATGTCAAAAGTATGGGCACTTTATAAAGGACTGCACTAGTAAAGTCTTTAACTGTCCGATATGTGCTAAAAATCATAAGCAAACTGATTGTAAGAGTAATGTATCATTTTGCTCAAACTGTACAAATGCAAATAAGAAGTTTAATCTGGAACTGGACATAAATCACTGCGCGTGGGATAGTAATTGTGAAGTATTTCAAAAAATTTTAAGAACAAAGAAAGAAAGACAATAGCAATTACAGTATAATCACAAAAATCAACAAAATGTAGTATATTTTAACTGTCAAGGCTTCCTAAATAATAAAGACCAAATAGTCAACCTAATTCAAAGAACCACACCCCTTATGATATGCCTAACGGAAACGCATATTGACGAAAATATATATGAAAATGAAATTAGTATTAAGGGATATAATTTAGAAAAAACCCTTACAAAAAACAGAAGAACAGGAGGTATTAGTGTGTATGTTCATAAAAATTCCAAATACAAAGTAATTGCTAACTATATTGTTGAAGATTTTTTAAGTCTAATAGCAGTTGATATAAAGGTTGAGAATGTAAAGTATCAAATTACAACGATATATCATCCCCCTCAGAAGAATGATGCTTCGTTCTTGGATAAGCTAAGTGAATACATAAAAAATATGGAATGCAGAGATAGGATACCTATTATAATTGGGGACTTCAACTTAGATGTAAGTAAATCATCCTTCTATGTGGATAAATTAAAGAAAATTATATATGAGGAGGGCCTAATACAAACTGTTGAAGATTTTACAAGAATAACGGAAAATAGTAGAACCATAATTGATCTTTTAATAACAACACCGTTTAATACAGTACAAAATAAGGTAGTTCTGAAACCAAAAATAAGTGACCATAACATCATAGTAATAAGCTTAAAGAAAGATGAAATTAGTAAAGAAGATGTAAGACATACATGGAGAGATGTGAAAAATTATACGAGTGAAGCACTACAAAGTAAAATATATGAGATAAAGTGGGATAATGATACAAGTGATCCAAATAAAATAGCACAAAACCTACTAAATCCATTAAAAAATATAGTAAATGAGTTATGTCCCATTAAAGTCATTACAGTAAAACCATGCCATGTGAGTAATAAATGGTTCAATAAGGAAATTCAAAATAAAATAAAGAGTAGAGATGTCAAATTAGAGAAGCTACATTAAACAACCACCCGGATTTATGGAGTGAATTTAGAAAAGAAAGAAATGAAGTAGTGAAACTAATAAGAAAAGAAAAATGTAATTATTACAATGAAATTATTGATAAAAACAAAAATGACAACAGAAGAATGTGGAAAAGTTTGAAAGAATTATTACCAAACAAAAGAAATGAAACTGTTGATAACATCAAATTTGAAAATAAAATTGAATCGGATAGTGAAATAATTGCGCAAAAATTCAACGAATATTTTAAAAACAGCATTGAGGAAATTCTAAGCAATCTAGACAAAAACATAAGTGACGAAAAGGTACTAGAATATGTGAATTACTATGGAAATTTCGAAAATTTTGAGAAGATTGAGATGAGGGAGTTAAGAGAAATTATGAAAGGGCTACCACATAAAAAAGGAACGGAAGAGGGTATTTCAACAAGGATACTAAAAGATAGCTTTGAAGTTATAGGAAATCGATTCCTAAACTTAATCAACTCATATTGGAGGAAGGTATTTTCCCTGAAGAATGGAAAACCTCAACGATAATACCAGTACTTAAAGTGAATAATTCAAGGGAATGTAAGGATTTTAGACCTGTAAATATGGTACCAGAATTTGATAAAATGTTAGAAACAGTTGTTAAAAAACAAGTTATGAAATTCTGTGATAATAATAATGTGATAGTGAGGAATCAATCCGGATTTCGTGTAAACCATTCATGTGAAAGTGTTATTATAGATATTGTGGATGATTGGGGCAAAGCATTGGACCAAGGAAAATATATCATATCAATATTTCTGGATTTCAAGAGGGCGTTTGAAACCATTAATAGAAATATTCTAATTAAAAAGTTACAAAAAATGGGTTTTAAAAACAAAGTCATAATGTGGATTAAATCATACCTAAGTAACCGTAAACAAAAAGTTAAATTCAAGAACTCTACATCTGAGGAAATTCAAATGGATGAAGGTGTACCGCAAGGTACGGTGTTGGGTCCTATTTTGTTTGTACTGTACATAAATGACATGGTGAAATGTGTTAAAAATTGTCAAGTGAAATTGTTTGCGGATGATACAATGATGTATATAGTGGGAGAAGACGTTAATGATATGATAAACCTCATAAATGAAGACATGCAACATCTCTTAAAATGGTTAAGTTATAATAAATTAATATTAAATGCAAGTAAATCCCAAGCAATGTTTATACATAACAAAAAAACGTCAGTAGATATAAGTAATAAAATTGTAATAAATAACGTATATATAACGATATCAAAAAAAGTAAAATATTTAGGGGTCATTATTGATGATAAATTAAAATTTGAAGACCATATTCAATATATAAAGAACAAAATGTCAAAAAAAATATATCTGATGGGTAGAATTAGTAACTATATTAGCACTAGCACATTATTAACAATTTTTAAATCAATAGTTATGCCTCACGTAGACTTCTGTTCTACTGTTATATTTACCTCAACAAATGCGCAAATAAATAACTTACAAATCTTACAGAATAGGGCCATGCGTATTATATTAAAAGTTAACAAATATACGCCAATCAAACTAATGTTAAATGCGTTAAACTTTATGAATATCAATCAAAGGATAATATATAAAACTTTGTCTTTCATTTATCTCATACAAAATGGAATAGGTCCACTATACTTGCAGGAAAAGATAAAAGTAAATACTGACATACACAATTACAATACGAGAATTAAGGACGATTTTCATGTAAATAAATATAACACCACTAGGATGTCAAACACGGTAATGGCTAACGGGCTAGTGCAATTCAATGAATTACCAAAAAAGATAAGGAACGCTGATGATGTTAATAAATTTAAGGAAACTCTATGTAAATATGTTAAAGAAAATTATTAATATCTTTATTGATACTCTAATGTTACAAGGAGTAAATTGATGCAGTTAATAGATGTAAATATGTAAATATGTAAATGTAATATAGTTAAATAAGATTCATGTAAATTTATTTGTATCATGATAGCAAATATTGCTAAATAAATATATTATTATATTATTATTATTATTATTAAATTTAATTTGTATTTAAACCTTCATATCCACATGAAATGTTGGGAGACCGCTGACCTGAACGGGTGGCTGCAGTCTTCGTATTATTTTTGTGCCGTCGTAGCAAAACGAATCTTTATAGGACCACCTCCAATTTTTTCCTTGTTTCACCATGGTCGACACGCAATATTGTTTTCCATAAATTTCAACTACCTTTCCAGGATACTGGCGGCCTTGATACTTCACCAAGACATAATCACCTTTGTGGTATTTAGTGATACCCCTTACAGTGTTCACTTTAGGTTCAGGTGTTACAGATCTTACGAGAAGTGTAGGATAATTCTTGTCATGTTTTTGAGCTTGTGGAGGACTAATGGGATGAGAATTCCCAATTTTTTGGAGGTATTTTCTTCTTATGCTTGTCAACTTTATAGCCTTCTTTGGTGCACATGTTTTTTAATTCGGCTGGGCAAAAACATTACACTGCAATGCGTGATCAAAACATGAGAACAGGCGAAGGGTTTCTTATAGTATTTGTAGTTAATTCGGATAATTGTTTCGAAGACATTGCCATGCACAGAATTCAAAGTGAAAGAGTTAAAAATGTGGAAGACGTCCTCATGGTTCTCGGTGGTAATAAATGAGATCTCCCTGTTTGGGTGGTTAATATGCATGAAGCTCGTGAAGTAGCATAACAATATGGTGTTCCTTTTATTCAGACATCGGCGACGACAAGAATGGCTGTAGATGATGCTTTTTATACGTTAGTGCGAGAAATTCAAAAGGTTAGGTTAGTTTTCGGCATTTACCATACAGTTGATACAGAATAATTTTGTCAATGAATATGATCCAACTATTGAGGATTCATATAGAAAGCAGGTTATTATAGATGGAGAGACTTGTTTATTGGATATTCTTGACACAGCAGGACAAGCGAAGTACAGTGCAATGCGTGACAAATTCATGACAGGGGAAGGATTTCTTTTAGTATTTGACGTTAATTCTAATAATAGTTTTAAAGATATTGAAATGTATAGAGAACAAATTAAAACAGTGAAGTATTCAGAAAAAGTCCCCATAGTTCTCGTTGGCAATAAATGTGATCTCCCTGTTTGGGTTGATAATATGCATGAAGCTAGTAAAGTAGCAAAACAATATGGTGTTCCTTTTATTCAGACATCGGCGATGACAAGAATGGGTGTAGATTATGCTTTTTATGCGTTAGTGAGAGAAATTCGAAATGTTAGGTTAGTTACCTTAAAACTAGCTTAGGGATCTGCGCTTGTACCGTTAATTATCAAACACCCCACAATCCATCATGTCTGGAATAAAAAAATTTTCCCCTGTATTTTTCGTACAATTGAAATATGCAAGGTTGCTACAGTCTTTATGTTCTCCAAATACATGCGAACTGACGTTTTTTTATGTATCTTTGGATATTAGAAACTTTTCCACAGATGGACAATCTTCATTTATACGATGCTTGATTGCCCTAGTAACTGCAGTTCGACATCTTAACATCCTATCTCTTATAATTTTTCGAAGAAGCGTCTGGACCAATTAATTTTTTGTAATACTCCTACGATATTCTGTAAAAGTATTTATTTATTTTTAGATGTAACAAAAAATACCCTATAAGCTTTTTTGACTTAGCATAAATATGTATAGAATTTTCAATACTATTAATAATTACCTGAAATAGTTCTCAACTTTTTCATAAAATTACGGAGTAAATGGTTTCGACATTCAATTTTTAAAACTTGCTGTCGTCCGTACAAATCATTTTTTTTTAAAACGCTACTGTCTCTGTCCGTATCATTCGAAGATACTTTAATCCGTACATTTTCATACTTGACATGAATCCCTGCACGATGATATCTGCTTCCATGGATGTGGAGGTTCCTTTCCAATTTAAGAAGCATTGATGTTCTGGAGAACTCAAACTTTTACTCTTGGCTCGTGCACATATACACCGTTCAAATCGCCTTACACAACAGTCCGCATATGCGGTGCACCCTTCTCGATGCAAATCACATTCTAAGCGCTCGGGCGAGAATCACAAGCGCGCCTCGTTTCAACACGTACTACAGGGTATCTTTTTTAACCGATTTTCAAAATTTTAGCAGTTTATAAAGGAGGTTCGTTTACTTTGCGACTTTTCGAAAAAAAATCATCCCCAAGAAGGTAATTTTTGCGACTTTATTAGAGACGTGCACCGCCGCCTTTAAAAAATCGTTTGTGACGAAATTTGCACCTTCGCTGACCTACATTGTGGTGTCAGGCATTTTTTTTGACTTATTTATATAATATGAAGTTTTTCTCGTCTTCGAACTGGAAATTTCGCATAAAAGTCGGCGGAATTAGAATGGGATTCATACCGTGCTTGGGATACGCTTAGTGTCCAATCCTAACACCACGGTCAAAAAACGTCAGCGCTCCGAACCGCACGCGAGTATCAACGCGCTCTAAGTTTACATGGATGGAAACGTACAAATGTAACAGTCATGCTTTAATCACTAAAACGCTAAGGTATGCGTGGAAGGAAGTAAGCTAGAGGGATGAAATTTTGTGAGGGTGTAAAGGGTTCGATTCTAAAATACACCAGGATCACATAATTTTGATATATCCACCCCTTCCCCCGTTACGACCCCCCAAATTCGAAAATACAAAAACTGGATAACTTCCCCCAAGTGTGTCCGATCGGTCTGAAATTTTAGTATGTTTTAAATCTTGCAAACTAGGACGACAAAAGTGTTTTTGTTTTTGTTCATTTTTGTATTCAACGGAAATATCGATTTATTTCTGTATTTTAAGTAAAATCTACCCGAGAGGATTTTCTTGTAAAAGAGCGTTCGTTTTTTAACAAATTTTCATAATTTTTGCTCTTTATCAAAAGAAGTCATATAATCTACGATCTCTTTAGGTTTTCAAATTTTTAGGCCTCAAAAACGCTTAAAAAAACACCCTGGAAAAAGTCAATTTTTGCGATTTTGTTAGAGACGTGCACCGCAGACTTTAATAAATCGTATGTGACAAAATTTGCACCTTCCCTGACCTATCCTGTAGTGTCAAGTATTTTTTTGACTTGTTCAAATAACATGAAGTTTTTCTCGTCTTCGAACTGGAAATTTTGCTTCAATTTCGCATAAAAGTCGTCGGCGGTGTTAGAATGGGATTCACACCGTGCTTAGGCTACGCGTAGTGTCCCATCGCAACACCACGACCGAAAAAACGCGAATAAAAATGCAATAATGCAACAGTCATCAAAAAATATTTGCTCCGCCCCTTTGCAATATTATAAATACCCACGCAGACCCACCTCAGTTCATTACGCATTTGCTTGTTATTTTGTACGTAATCGAAATAAGCAAAATAATAATGCCCCGCTACACAATTGAAGAAAAGACCGATATGTTGTTTTGGTATATCGAGGAAGGCCATAGTTTACAAAGAGTTGCGGATTTGTTTAGCGTTAAATATCCTGACAGGCCTATTCCCACTCGTGCAACTGTTTTAAGAGTAAAACAATTATGCAGAAGAACAGGTGCCGTTTTTAAGCAACATCGTCCTCCTCAGGCTCGTGTGATTCGTAGGATACCTGAAGATGAATATTCTAGAGGTTTGTAGGTTACTTAGGGGAAATCCCCTCTAGAGGGGACCCCGTAAGACGTCCCACTTTTGTGGAGCTTCGATAAAAATGATCGAGCCAATCACTGTAAGGCGGGTGTGCCTACTCCTGAGACATTCGCAACTCGTGCCTCGCGCGAAGTCGTGCTTTACCGTTTACCGTGTCTTTGCCATTGAATGTGTAACAGCTGCGTAAGCCGTAAGCGAGAACTATATTTTATAAAACACCTGCGCTATTTAGCTCCCGAATACGTAAGAACGGTTGAGAGATATTTATATTATCGGAAGTATGCTACCATAAAATTATCATATATTGTAGTAACGTCAATTTCAAGGGAAGGTGAAAGAATTATAAAGAAATTTAAGAAAAAAAATTGTCATCAATAATTTGATAGATTTATTTAAAGCCCTACTTTATTCTATCTTCATTATACAACACCCACTTACTTATAAAAAAAATTAAGTTTTAATTAATTTATCTGAGTAATTTAAGAAATAAAAATACAAACTCCCAAAATTGCATAAAATTGATGTTGAAATAATTTTAGTTATTCTTCTATAATACTAAAACCGTAAGAAACGTGGAAGGTATTTTTCTCGTATCGAGTTGAAATTTTGTAGGTGGAAGGAGGAGAAAATTTTAAGAAAAAAGTTTAATTGTCCCTTTTTGATCGGACAACCCCGAAAAAAGTTATTCCACCCCGAACGAAAAATCGAATTCATCCCCTCAGTGTCCGAAATTCACCCCGAATTGCATCAAATTTTAGTATGTTATAGAGGACCAAATTCTGAATATGATGGTTTTGATCCGTCCGGACCTATCTATTAAGGGGGCGGAGATAGGACCCCTTTTGTATTTTTACTTTTGCTCCAAACCGCGAAAAGGGCAGATTTTTTAGTCAGATTTTAAAAACTCGTGCGGTTCGAATTTTAAATTTTTCCAACGACGCTAACACTGAAAAAAATTCTCGAAATGGTCGATTTTTCTTGGTTTCTTTCCGGTTTTAGTCGGCGTCAACTTTGAAAAATCGCACCCCCGTCCGGTTTTAAAGGGCAGCGACGAAATAGACGATAGACCGCGGTCATTTTTAAGTCTCCAGGCCCAACCGTTTGGCGCCCCGGCGCCGAGACGCCAAGTGTACAAATTTAACATTTTTAGGGCAACAAAAGTGCTCAAACTGTACCCCTTATATTTAAGGATTGCCAGGTGCCAAAAATAGCGGGTTTTTGATTTACAAACTAGATACCCGTTATTATGGCCTTCCGAGCCCATTTTTTGATATCTTGATTTTTTATATTAATTTAATTTAATTAAAACTAAAAATAATATAAAATCAAAAGACAAAATCAAGAATTCCAATCAACGTTTTTGAAATACTCGACAAACGATTAGAAATATTTTTGTTTTTCTGCATACGATAATAATTATATAAATTATATCATTCAAATGAATTGTAGATACAACATCAGGCACTGTTTGGACGGATACAGCTGATCGAAATGAGAAAAAAATCTCAGTCGATACACGAATAATGTATTTGAAAGTATTTGAAAAATCATTCCAATAGTTTATCAAATGACAGTAAAACGAATATAGTTGCCCAATTTAATATCGCTAATTAAAAAATATTTAAATTATAAGAAGTTCAATCTAACAAGAAGAGGTGTATGGCTCCAAGTACAAAGTACCTAACATAATTAAAAAAAAATAAAAAAACAACCGACAGACAATTTATGTTTCTTTTGAAAAACATAATAAAAATATTTCAAAAAGGTTATAAAAAGAACCAAAAAATATTAAAAATACCAAAAAATTTAAAATTTTTACAAATTAAAGGCTCGTAATTAAAAAGATATGTGCATGATTACAGTCGATGAAAGTAAGAACAAATGAAGAAAGCTATTGAAAAAAGTACAAAAAAAATTTAAAAACCAACAACAAATCAAAAGGAAAAACAGATTTTTTAATTTTTTGATAGGGGAGAGCGGGGATACATTGGACATTTTTATTTTTAGCTTAGGAATTTATAACATTCTAGATAATAATTTAATTTCTATGAATTGCCTATCATTTTAAAGTTCATATTATAGGCTTTTAATTTTTACGTTTGAAAGCCTTATTGTATGCTTTTATCGACGCGGAGATATAGAAAAGGCCAATAGGAACAATTGTCCAATGTATCCCCATCAGTGGGGCTATATTGGACATGGGAAAAATTTCTTGGGCATAAAAAAATAACAGTTAATTTATTCACTGAATCTAAAAAAATATCATAGTTTTTCTACTTTTCAATTTTGAATTTTTGATTTTTTCATTTTTTCATTTTTTCATTTTTTCATTTTTTCATTTTTTCATTTTTTCATTTTTTCATTTTTTCATTTTTTCATTTTTTCATTTTTTCATTTTTTCATTTTTTCATTTTTTCATTTTTTCATTTTTTCATTTTTTCATTTTTTCATTTTTTCATTTTTTCATTTTTTCATTTTTTCATTTTTTCATTTTTTCATTTTTTCATTTTTTCATTTTTTCATTTTTTCATTTTTTCATTTTTTCATTTTTTCATTTTTTCATTTTTTCATTTTTTCATTTTTTCATTTTTTCATTTTTTCATTTTTTCATTTTTTCATTTTTTCATTTTTTCATTTTTTCATTTTTTCATTTTTTCATTTTTTCATTTTTTCATTTTTTCATTTTTTCATTTTTTCATTTTTTCATTTTTTCATTTTTTCATTTTTTCATTTTTTCATTTTTTCATTTTTTCATTTTTTCATTTTTTCATTTTTTCATTTTTTCATTTTTTCATTTTTTCATTTTTTCATTTTTTCATTTTTTCATTTTTTCATTTTTTCATTTTTTCATTTTTTCATTTTTTCATTTTTTCATTTTTTCATTTTTTCATTTTTTCATTTTTTCATTTTTTCATTTTTTCATTTTTTCATTTTTTCATTTTTTCATTTTTTCATTTTTTCATTTTTTCATTTTTTCATTTTTTCATTTTTTCATTTTTTCATTTTTTCATTTTTTCATTTTTTCATTTTTTCATTTTTTCATTTTTTCATTTTTTCATTTTTTCATTTTTTCATTTTTTCATTTTTTCATTTTTTCATTTTTTCATTTTTTCATTTTTTCATTTTTTCATTTTTTCATTTTTTCATTTTTTCATTTTTTCATTTTTTCATTTTTTCATTTTTTCATTTTTTCATTTTTTCATTTTTTCATTTTTTCATTTTTTCATTTTTTCATTTTTTCATTTTTTCATTTTTTCATTTTTTCATTTTTTCATTTTTTCATTTTTTCATTTTTTCATTTTTTCATTTTTTCATTTTTTCATTTTTTCATTTTTTCATTTTTTCATTTTTTCATTTTTTCATTTTTTCATTTTTTCATTTTTTCATTTTTTCATTTTTTCATTTTTTCATTTTTTCATTTTTTCATTTTTTCATTTTTTCATTTTTTCATTTTTTCATTTTTTCATTTTTTCATTTTTTCATTTTTTCATTTTTTCATTTTTTCATTTTTTCATTTTTTCATTTTTTCATTTTTTCATTTTTTCATTTTTTCATTTTTTCATTTTTTCATTTTTTCATTTTTTCATTTTTTCATTTTTTCATTTTTTCATTTTTTCATTTTTTCATTTTTTCATTTTTTCATTTTTTCATTTTTTCATTTTTTCATTTTTTCATTTTTTCATTTTTTCATTTTTTCATTTTTTCATTTTTTCATTTTTTCATTTTTTCATTTTTTCATTTTTTCATTTTTTCATTTTTTCATTTTTTCATTTTTTCATTTTTTCATTTTTTCATTTTTTCATTTTTTCATTTTTTCATTTTTTCATTTTTTCATTTTTTCATTTTTTCATTTTTTCATTTTTTCATTTTTTCATTTTTTCATTTTTTCATTTTTTCATTTTTTCATTTTTTCATTTTTTCATTTTTTCATTTTTTCATTTTTTCATTTTTTCATTTTTTCATTTTTTCATTTTTTCATTTTTTCATTTTTTCATTTTTTCATTTTTTCATTTTTTCATTTTTTCATTTTTTCATTTTTTCATTTT
Organism: Stenus bimaculatus; assembly: GCA_963971135.1. NCBI lineage: Eukaryota > Metazoa > Arthropoda > Insecta > Coleoptera > Staphylinidae > Stenus > Stenus bimaculatus. Next base: position 42,625,770 of record OZ020181.1, read on the forward strand.
TTCATTTTTTCATTTTTTCATTTTTTCATTTTTTCATTTTTTCATTTTTTCATTTTTTCATTTTTTCATTTTTTCATTTTTTCATTTTTTCATTTTTTCATTTTTTCATTTTTTCATTTTTTCATTTTTTCATTTTTTCATTTTTTCATTTTTTCATTTTTTCATTTTTTCATTTTTTCATTTTTTCATTTTTTCATTTTTTCATTTTTTCATTTTTTCATTTTTTCATTTTTTCATTTTTTCATTTTTTCATTTTTTCATTTTTTCATTTTTTCATTTTTTCATTTTTTCATTTTTTCATTTTTTCATTTTTTCATTTTTTCATTTTTTCATTTTTTCATTTTTTCATTTTTTCATTTTTTCATTTTTTCATTTTTTCATTTTTTCATTTTTTCATTTTTTCATTTTTTCATTTTTTCATTTTTTCATTTTTTCATTTTTTCATTTTTTCATTTTTTCATTTTTTCATTTTTTCATTTTTTCATTTTTTCATTTTTTCATTTTTTCATTTTTTCATTTTTTCATTTTTTCATTTTTTCATTTTTTCATTTTTTCATTTTTTCATTTTTTCATTTTTTCATTTTTTCATTTTTTCATTTTTTGAAAACAAACAACATAATTAAAAATATTGACCCAAATCAAAAAAAATTTAAAAAATGCTGGTCTAAGTTTCATATGCGAGTAAAGAAATATTAAATAACATCTGCATAATTCTTAGCTCATTGGACATTGAAACTAAGTATATTTGAAAAAATAAAATTTTAAAATTTTAAACTGCGTGAATATATTTAATCATATTTATATTTGTGGAAATGATTTTATTTCATTTAAAAATAATTTATTTATTAATAATAATTAACGAAAAACTGATTAAATATGCTCGTAAGCAATCCCAGCACAGAAATTGAAATTTCATCGAACACCTGGCAAGCGATTTGTAGCTCCGCCTGGCGAAGGCGGAGTCCAAAACGTAATTTTTATTCGAACCGCTAGAGGCGCATAAGGATGGGAACAAAAATCGCGAAAAATCATGAAATCGAACATTACTGGCCGCCGCATATCTCTAGTTTCTTTTGACAGATTTTCAAATTTCTTTCTGATTTGTAAACTAGATTAATAAAACTAAAACTGAACAGTTGCTTTTCTGTTGTAATTTTATGCAGAATTAATTATAAGCGAACAAAGTTAAGGTACTTTAGAGTAATTGTATATTTTTTTATAGATTCTCCAATTTTTTTTCCATCTGTACATATTTAGATGAATGACTCTAGAATCTAAAATAAAAAAAAGTATACAAAAATATTGTTTGCACTAGCATATCTAGTGCGGCCCGTAAACTGCTATTTTGCCTACTATAAAATGACTCTGAAGAAAAAATACTTTTGGTTTTGGCAGCCATCGAAAATGACTCTAATTTGTCTGTTCGAGACATTGCCGATGAAGTGGAGTTATCTCACACCTCCGTCCAAAATATTTTAAAAGATCACGGGTACAAATCATTTAAATACTCCACCTGTCAGGAGTTAACCGACAATGATAAAGTTCGCAGAATGCAATTCTAATTAATAAATCAATTCATCGAGCTTCTTTAAATGTTTGGACTGGAATCTTGGGTGATAATTGGACCATTTTTTATAAATGGAACTTTGAATTCCCAAAAATATCTGGCAATGCTGAGGGACAACATTTTACCAGCTATTAATTTATTGCCGGATATTAACATCAATAACGTGTATTTCCAGCAAGATGGATGTCCAGCACATAATACTCTTGTCGTTCGGGAATTTTTGCAACACCATTTTCCAGACAAATGCACAACAACCCACTCTGATTTCTTGCCATGGCCGCACAGTGGTTGATTTGCTAAATTTAGCTGGACTAAAATATGAGAGGTAAATAGTATAGTGCATTGCATTGTAATTTGATTAATTTATTAGAAAAATAACAGAAATTTAAAAAAATTATGATTTTTTATTGCAGAGAATTATTTAAACTCGGTGTGTTTACTTGTCATCATTGCTATCATCTTCAGTGCTATCTTCATCACTATTATTGTCGTCGTTATCATTATCATCACTATCATTATCGTTACTATCATTATCGTCACTATCATTATCGTCACTTTCATTATTTTCCAACAATAATTTGGCATTGTGAGATAATTTAAGTGCTTTTCTTTCTTTTGTTTTTCTTTTGCTACTTATAAATGGATCGGAAGTTATGAGCAGCATATGTATTAGATCCTCCATGTTTTGCACTCTACTAAACTTTCGAGAAAACTGTTCCCGAAAATATTTGCAGTCCTTATTTCGTGCCTCTTGCGCTTCTTCAGATAATTGACCAATAGGTAAAATTGCCTTTTCAATTATAAGACCCCCATGAATCAATATCTTATGTACACTTGCAGGCATGTAATACCAATTGTATTTTTCAATATATAATTTTGCAGTTTCCAAAGTATATTTAGAAAATTTCTTTACATTCACTTTATGTCCAGAAGAAATTACTTGGAGAATAATTGAAAATCTTGTTATTAATTCATCATCTACACCTGTTATTGATGAACATAATAATGGATCATTGAAAAACCTTCGGGCTGTATTTCCATCATTTGATGTGCCTGAACCTTGTTTTGGCAGTTCGTCAGAAGTATGTTCTTGAAGTCCTAAAAGCCTTCTTTTCTTTGTTTAAATGGATGCTTCTTTAAAGTCTTTTACCGGGCGACCTCTACTTGTAGATGGACCTATTAAGACATTATCAGAAACGTCTTTAATTTCAAAAACTATATCATCATTTACCCAAGTGGAACATTCACTCTCAAATCGACTTAGAAAGCGGTGACATTTTGTCCATTTTTTATGAAATAATTTGTTTAAGTTGATTGCTCTTTCCATAATATAATCCTTGATTATATCATTATCATCATTAAATGCCAGCCCAGTTTTTATAGAATCAAAAACTGCTAAAACCTTTTCTTTGTTGTCACGTTTTTCATGCCAATCAGCAAACAAAACTCCTCGCCGAATTCGATTATCTTTTACTAAAAATTGAATTACTCAAAAACGGGCAAGAACGGGCACATGAAAATTTATACATATTTTAGAGTATTGAATACTGATTATTCTGATACTAAATTTATTGGGTGCAAAAAGTTTTATTGATCAATGAATTATTAAAATTAAATATAAATTATTAAAAATTCTTTCCTTTCTTGAGTTGTGACAAACGATGTAAAATTACAAATAAATTAATATTTTATTAGAGTCTGAATTCTCAGCAAACATGAACTCTAACCTTACTGACAGTGAATCAAATCGGCGACGCTGAATTTTCCCACCGCTCGTTGGAAAGTTGTGGTAGGGACTAGGGACTCCCCCTCTGCTCTCGATCGGCATCACGCACCTAGAGAAATCTAATGAAATGAACAGCTCTGCGTTCCGATGAGGAATGAGAAGCCCCGCCCATTTCTCAGTTAATCGCGCCTTCTAAAATGCTAGGACATACGATAGTAATAGTGGATTCTCCGTTATCATTACATTCCGTTACCTTAATCAAGCACGTACCGCATTACTTAGTTCAACATACGTTCATGCGAAAGTTGCCGTGGTTAAATGTAAAAGAGAGTGAGCGAAGCTATTTTCTTGTCTACACCATTCCTGTTTGCAAAAAAATTAAACTATATCACATTAATTAGTACACACCTGGATTAATAACTTCCATATTTTATTTATTATATGTAATTATTTTTAAATAAAATATGATTTCGTAAACTTATACATGCAAGTACAGTAACTCAAGTTTATTTGTTATATTTCAATTTGATGCTGTTAAAAATGTGTATATTGTGGGGGGAATGAAATAAAGTCACCAAACAATTGCTTATATTTGTATTGTAGGCATTTAAAAATTATTTGGCATAAAAATGAGCCATTTTATTAAATTTGATTTTAATAGTTTTTGTCCAGCTAAATTGATAAATTCAACCACTGTGGGCCGGCCCACTCTCCGGACCTATCACCTCTCGATTTTTTCTATTGGGGATATTTGAAGGATTTCGTGTATCAAGGAGGAAAATTAGATAACCTGGAGGAAGTCCGAAGAAAGGTGCTAGATCATTCAACATCCGTAACACCGGAAATGCTACATAACGTAAGACGATCCTTTTATGATCGATTGGGCTTTTGTTTAGCACAAGAAGGAGACGTGTTCGAACGATACTTGTAAATTTATACATAAAATAACTGTTCTTTTCAGAACAACCAAATTTTGAAAAAGAAAGGAACCTTCATTAAGGAAAGGGCGATTTGCAGTAGCAAAAAGGAAACATAGCAATCAGTTGTTTTGTTGTTTGCATAGCAACAGGAATTTAAAATTCTTGAAAATAATCTTATGTCACAGAGTACCAATACTACCAATTAAACTACAAAATTTACAACGTCTCTAAAAAAGCCGCAAAAATTGACTTTTTTCAGGGTGATTTTTAAGCGTTTTTGAGGCCTAAAAATTTAAAAATCTAAAAAATCGTCAATTAAATGACCCTCTTTGATAAACTGCAACATTTTTGAAAATCGGTTAAAAAAGAAACCCTCTTTGACAAGAAAATCATCTTGAATAGATTTTACTTAAAATACAGAAATAAATAGATTTCCGTTGAATACAAAAATGAACAAAAACAAAAACACTTTTGCCGTCAAAGTTTGCAACATCTAAAACATACTAAAATTTCAGACCGATCGGACACACTTGGGGGAAGTTATCCAGTTTTTGTGTTTTCGAATTTGGGGGGTCGTAACGGGGGAAGGGGTGGATATATCAAAATTATGTGATCCTGGTGTATCTTAGAATCGAACCCTTCACACCCTCACAAAATTTCATCCCTCTAGCTTACCTCCTTCCACGCATACCTTAGCGTTTTAGTGATTAAAGCATGACTGTTAAATTTGTACGTTTCCATCCATGTAAATTTAGAGCGCGTTGATACTCGCGTGCGGTTCGGAGCGCTGACGTTTTTTGACCGTGGTGTTAGGATTGGACACTAGCGTATCCCAAGCACGGTGTGAATCCCATTCTAACTCCGCCGACGACTTTTATGCGAAATTGAAGCAAAATTTCCAGTTCGAAAACGAGAAAAACTTCATATTATTTAAATAAGTCAAAAAAAAATGCGTGACACCACGGTCAGCGAAGGTGCAAATTTCGTTACAAACGATTTTTTAAAGTCGGCGGTGCACGTCTCTAATAAAGTCGCAAAAATGACCTTCTTGGGGATGATTTTTTTTTTCGAAAAGTCGTAAATTAAACGAACCTCCTTTATAAACTGCTAAAATTTTGAAAATCGGTTAAAAAAGAAACCCTGTAGTACGTGTTGAAAAGAGGCGCGCTTGTGATTCTCGCCCGAGAGCGCTTAGAATGTGATTTGCAACGAGAAGCGTGCACCGCATATGCGGACTGTTGCGTAAGGCGATTTACACAATATTTGTTACGTACAACAAGATAAAGAATTTTCTTAGTTCGGTAACCGATTATGCATGCCTAAAAATAAATAGTTAATATACTTATCATATAACTATAAATTTTATTATATTATCTTACAACTCAGGATGTATGATGTATGATGCTTCACATTGTACGATCTTTTACTTCAGGCTCCATCAGTTATATAATGAATATTGTGATCGTTAATTTTGACAAGGGAAATAGCGATTTCTTTTTCTAATTGGGCAGCTTCTTCCATAGATTCCCAAGCTATGTTATGGATAATTTCAGAAACTGTATTGTAGCTGTTTTAGAATGTTTCTTTAGCCATAAATGTAATATTAAGAGTTGACAGACTTCGTTTGTCTGCAAAAATCCATTTCCGATCGATATAGTTAGTAAAGTTGCTTGATCGTTTATAACTGTGTACCTTTATGTTTGATAGTTTTGTCAGTTGTAATACTTTTTAGGTGACAACACATTTTGTATAATACTTCAATAGAAATAAAGAACATAGTCCTCTTCGCTTCTCTTGTAAAATTATCATATTGGAAATACTACAACTAAATGGAGAATGGTCAGGAATTTTAAAAATTTCCTCCAAAAAATGTCCAATGTCTATAATTGTTCTTCCCAAACTTGATAAATCGATTTCATGTTCTGAAGATTCATGATTGATATTAAATTCTAGTTCTTGCTTACTATGCTCGAGGTCAAATTCCACTGAACGTATTTTCAGCTAATAACCATCTATTATTTCAGTATTTGAAATAGTCGGAGAAGTTGATAAATTATCAGATAAATTAATACAAATAGTTTTTGTAATTTGATTATCTGCCGTCGACGTACATGGCAAATTATTTTCTGACTCTAAATTTTAATCGGAATTACTACTTCAATCCCCTGTGGTTTCAACCACTTTAGTTGGCTTCCTGAAATTGTTTTTGTTTAAGTTTAAAGTATATTTGTGACAAAAGATAGATTTTTTCGAATGTTAAAAAAAGTGGGGTTTTTAAGAAATAAAGACCACGCAAACTACATCCAAATAATACAGATAAATAAAATAAATTATAATAGTGAAATTCATTTGACCGTTTTTGAGATATTAATATTTACCAATAGTGAGCATCGAAATAATCACCACTCTTTATAACATAAGTATTAAAATTTCAATTTTATATTTTCACAAATAAAGAAACGAAACCCTAGTTTCTTGTACACCCGGTATTTTAATTATTTGGAGTATTTATTTATTTAAAACAATATATTAAAGAACGCATATACAACCATACATACGATTGCAAAGAATCAAATAGAAATAAGTTGAATAAAACGGCGTTAAGTATACATCACTTTGAAAGCAAGCATGATTTCAACTTTGATAAATATGAAATATTGGATGTGGGACCACATTATTACAAACGCTTAAGAGTCATTTTATAGTAGGCAAAATAGCAGTTTACGGGCCGCACTAGATATGCTAGTCCAAACAATATTTTTGTATACTTTTTTTTATTTTAGATTCTAGAGTCATTCATCTAAATATGTACAGCTGGAAAAAAAATTGGAGAATCTATAAAAAAATATACAATTACTCAAAAGTACCTTAACTTTGTTCGCTTATAATTAATTCTGCATAAAATTACAACAGAAAAGCAGCTGTCCAGTTTTAGTTTTATTAATCTAGTTTACAAATCAGAAAGAAATTTGAAAATCTGTCAAAAGAAACTAGAGATATGCGGCGGCCAGTAATGTTCGATTTCATGATTTTTCGCGATTTTTGTTCCTATCCTTATGCGCCTCTAGCGGTTCGAATAAAAATTACGTTTGGGGCTCCGCCTTCGCCAGGCGGAGCTACAAATCATTGCAACTTTTATTTCGCTTGCCAGGTGTTCGATGAAATTTCAATTTCTATGCTGCGATTGCTTACGAGCATATTTAATCAGTTTTTCGTTAATTATTATTAATAAATAAATTATTTTTAAATGAAATAAAATCATTTCCACAAATTAAATGTGATTAAATATATTCACGCAGTTAAAAATTTTTAAAATTTTATTTTTTCAAATATACTTAGTTTCAATGTCCAATGAGCTAAGAATTATGCAGATGTTTTTTAATATTTCTTTAATTAATCGCTTATGAAACTTAGACCAGCATTTTTTTTAATTTTTTTTTATTTGAGTCCATATTTTTAATTATGTTGTTTGTTTTTAAATCGTAGCGCAGGGTTTTATAAATTGCGCCTTCATGGTACGGTCTGATCTATTCTATTTTTATTCCACACGTGCACACTCACACGCACATGCAAAACCTAGCCTCGAAATATTCGCGTCGCTCGCATTATTCTGTAGAATATCTACATTTATTGTTTGTTGTGCTTTCTAAAGTGAAATGGAGCGTGAAAGTAATTCGCAAGTACCGAAAATGCTAAGAAGAGCAGTAGCCACAAAAAGACTGCGAAAGAAAAGTCGAAAAGAACAATTAAAAAAGGCTCGTGCCGCCATAGGAAAGAGGAATGAACCGGAAGAGGTAAGAAAAAATCTATATGCAAGTACAATTACTGCCAATTAAATTATACACACTTTTAGTAATTGCTGGTACTAAAAAAAAAGAAAATATTTGCAACCATATACCTATCGACTTTATTAATTACCGCATTTGATGTCGCATTTTCAGTTTTCATATACATAGTGTTTCTAAATATACTGGGTGTAAATTAAAGCTTTATAATTATTTCTTTATTTACGAAAATAAAAATTTGAAATTTGACCATACACCGGGTGTGAATAAAACGTGTTTTCCGAGACTGCAGAACATATTAAAATTTCAATTTTTTCTCTACTCAGTGGATGCTCCTAGTAGTGCTTTATAAGCCAGAGCTTGAATGTGTATAATTTATGCGCAGATTCAACACTCGATTAATAATAGACTGTCGAGTGAGTGCCTTAATGATTAAACAATTATGAACAGTACAATTGTGTAGATAACTAATAAATCACAAATTTTATTTTAGAAACCTGAACTTCATCATGTGGAGACGGTGCCGGCGGACACTTCTGTTGAACTTGGCACCCCAGTCGGACTTGTTGCGGACACTTTGCCAGAAGTGTCCGCCGAAGATACCATAATGGAAGTAGGGGATTCTGAGGATTACCCTGAGCTTATTATTGAGAGAACTACAGCTAATTAAATTAAAAAACAGTTTTTGAATAAAAGTTCAAAATAAACAAGAACAAAAAATGCACCTAAAGTTGATAAAAACTGCCACAACTCATTTAAAATCATAAAAAACAAACAAAAATTTCCAAGATCATGAATTTTCTCCCACCTCAAAAATATAATACTCAAAATGATCTAATAAAATCCAGAAAGCCTTTAGCGGGCTGAAGTTACGTTTAAATGCATTCATTTTTACATTCATATTTTTTTAATCGGAAACAAGAAAATGTAAGGGCTCAATTTTTTTATATTTTGTTACAATTACATTCCTTAGTAAAACTGCATAAAATGTTTTTTGAAAATCAGACCAGGAGTCAAAAAAGCAAAAAAAAATGAAAAAAATAAGACACTTTTTCATACTTTATTTTTTTAATCGAAAACAAAAAAATGTAAGGGCTCATTTTTTTATATTTTGTTACAATTACATTCCTTAGTAAAACTGCATATTTTTTTTTAAGTCAGACTAGGGTCAAAAAATTTAAAAAGAAATGTAAAAATTCAGTCTCTTTTTCAGATTTTATTTTTTTACGAGAAATCAAAATAATGTAACGGCTCAATTTTTTTATATTTTGTTACACATACATTCCTTAGTAAAACTGCATAATTTTTTTTTGAAAATCAGACCAGGAGTCAAAAAATGTAAAAAGAAATGAAAAAAATCAGACACTTTTACATATTTTATTTTTTTACGAAAAATTGATTAAAAAAATAAAATATGAAAAAGTGTCTTATTTTTTTCATTTTTCTTTACTTTTTTGACTCCTGTTCTGATTTTCAAAAAACCTTTTATGCAGTTTTACTTAGGAATGTTGTGGCGTTTTTTTTTTTTTTTTTTAAAAAAAGTTAAACAAAAATCATAAACTAAAAGCAAGCAATTAAATAAAATCAGAGATGGATCGTCGGCTACGGTAGCTCTACGGAGGTGGGAGTGAGTAAAGTGATTTCTTAATAAAGCAAAAAAAAATAACCTGAGGGCGCCACGTGACTTTACGACCATCCAACTTCAAAAGAAGTCACGAAAATTTTGAAATCTCTATTTTATTTTTTTTTAAAAGGTAAGAAGCAAAGGCAACAATTTCACCAAAATTAATTTAGATATATTCAAGGTATAGTTACATACATATAATAAAATGTGTTCATTAAAACTTTTCAGTCTTAAAATAAAATGGTGATTAGCGTAGAAGTTACAAAAGAAAATTTTGACGAAAAATAACGTTATTTGTCGCTTACAGTCTAAGTAAAATATTGCGCAATATAAGAGTAACACATCAATTATAGCCGTCAAATAAATTAGCATAATTACCTTCAATAAAGGTAAAACGCACAAAAAAAAATATTGGAAGAATAATATTAAAAATTTTAAAGAAAATATGAAAATTTATGAATGATAAAATTGTGAGACAAAATAGCGACTTCAACCACAATTAAATAGATTTCAAGGCAACAATCGGTTGAATTAATTACTTATGAACAAACAAAATACTAGAGCAAAATTCCAAAATTAATTTCTTAAAGTAATTTAATAAACTTTATTTTTCCCAAAATAAAAAGGTAACTTCGATAATAGATCGATTTACTATTGATATAAAATTTTTGAAGGCCGTCTCCGCTCAAAAGCAACAGTGATAATAAAAATTCAAAATGGCCACTATAATGCACCAAGCATGAAATAACTAGTGAAAATTAAATAAAAGGTATGTATTGCAATTTTAAACGACGCAAATATTCTTTTCCTCTTAAAACTAGCTTATCTGTTCTAGGTCCGATGTATGCAGAAACGCCAACAATGTGCTCCAATGGGGCGAAGAATTTCCACCGCCAACGAGGAACGTGACCACAACCAGAGATAATCTCGGGAGGAAAACAAAAAAACAGGAACACAAATCAATTCCAACGACCAAAATTGAATCCAAAATCCAAAATGGTAGGAAACCCACCAGGTTTCTACCCAAACTTAAAACCTATGGTAAAAGAAAAAGCTTTAGAGAGACGAAATACGCCTAAATTCCAATTAAAAATAATAGTAGGTACTTCAGAAGAAAAAAAAAACAAATACACTACAGAGCCACAAACAGCAATAAAAAAAAAGGTCGAGAACTTACCCAGGCGTTCGGGTTTTAGAATTAAAATTCTGCAAGTCACTGTTGCGGGAACCGGATATGTCCAAAAATCCGAAAAGAAAAATCGAAATACAATAAGCACCAACTAAACCAAATGTCGCTAATGTAATTAGAAAATCCAGGTCTTAATTAAACAGAAGAAAGATAAAATCCGTTAAACAAAACGATTGAAACTCAATTTCTATTAATTCTTCGACTGCTTAACGCATTAGCGGACTAGCGAATCAATAATGTCTCCTCGTGACACAATTTAAATTTCCCAAAATTTGCTCACATCTGGGAGCGGATGAATTCGAAATTATAAAATTTCCTTATATGGAAAGAATAAAAATCTGCCTGGTTGGTTGCATAGGATAAATTGCCAAAAATCGATTAATTAAAATTAACGACCACAAAACAAAACAAAAAAAAACAAAATAAGGTAAAATAAATCCTCCTGGGAGCTACAGCGAAATAAAACGCTACAATGTATATGTAACAAAATATAAAAAAATTAAGCCCTTACAATTTTTTTGATTCCGAGTAAAAAAATAAAATATGTAAAAAGACTGATTTTTTTCAATATTTTTTAAATTTTTTGACTCCTGGTCTGATTTTCAAAAAAAATTATGCAGTTTTACTAAGGAAAGTATGTGTAACAAAATATAAAAAAATGGAGCCCTTACATTTTTTGGATTCCGAGTAAAAGAATAAAATATGTAAAAGTGACTGATTTTTTAAATTCCTTTTTAAATTTTTTGACTCCTGGTCTGATTTTCAAAAAAAAAATTATGCAGTTTTACTAAGGAATGTATGTGTAACAAAATATAAAAAAATGAGCCCTTACATTTTTTTGATTCCGAGTAAAAAAATATGAATGTAATAATGAGCCTTTTTACAAAACAATAAGTTAAATTTCTAGAATAAAATAAAGAAGACTTCTCTCAAAAAATAAAAACAAACATAAGGATATTTTCAGTTATTGTTTTTTATACATACACGTACGAATAGCAAGTTATTTTTTACTAAATATGTTTTTTTTCCGTTTCAGACGAAAAAGAAAATTTTACGTTGAAGGGTAGAAGGTTGGTATCCATCGGGAAATTTTTTGAGGACTTTAAAAAAATTTGCGACCACTTTTATAATTCTATTTGCGGGTGTACTCTTAGTAATATGGAGGTGGTTGGAGAAACACATATTCGTGGTTTTTGCAGCACTATAATGTTTAAATGTAATATGTGTGGTTTTACAAGGGGTGTAGAAACCGATAAAGATGATGCAACAAATAAATTGGCGGTTGTGGGAATGGTAAGCATTAGCTCTGGATACTCTCATTTGCAACAACTTACAGCTGCTTTAAATATGAGGTGTATGTCTCCGGTTTTATACAAGGAATGTGAGAAAAATGCATCAAAAAATTGGGAGGAGGCTGCAGAAGAATCTATGGTAGAAGCCGCCGTAGCTGAACGGGAAGCTGAAAACTCTAACCAAGTTACTGTCGTTTGTGACGGTACTTGGTCTAAGAGAAGCTACCGGAAAAAGTACGATGCTCTTTCTGGTGCAGCTTCTATATTAGGACATAAAACTGGTAAAGTACTATTTATGGATGTTAGAAATAAATATTGTGAGATATGTAAAAGGGCCCAGAATAAGAATATCACACCTAGGGAACACGAGTGTAATGCAAATTGGACAGGTAGTTCATCTGCTATGGAAGCTGATATTCTTGTTCAAGGTTTTAAAGAAAGTCAAATTAAAAGGGGACTAATTTATAATAAGTTTATTGCCGATGGGGACAGTAGTAGTTACAAAAAAATATTAGAAGCCAATCCTTATCGTAATAATAATATTCGTGTCAAAAAAATCGAATGTAAAAATCATTTGCTTAGGAATTTTGCCAATAAGCTTAGTGATATTTTAAAAGATACTCGAGTAGCTTCTTTACAATTACGCAAAGAATTCAAAAATAACATTTTACGAATGCGCAGAGATGTTACTAAGGCGATTTTATATAGAAAGTCGGAAGATGTATCTTTAGAAATAAAAATAAACAATTTAACAAAGGACATTATAAATATCCCATATCACGTTTTTGGACAGCACGACAAATGTGCTGACTATTTTTGCTCTTGTAAAGATAATGACTGTACAAATTTTATTAGTCAAATGAAAGATACGGTATTGTTTTCTAAAATGTCAACCATTGTAAAGTATTTGTCGAATCATTCTAATAGTTTAATTGAAAATGTAGATAGTAATATGGTTGAACAATTTAATGCGATTATTACTAAATATGTCGGTGGCAAACGAATTAATTTTTCGAAATCTCAATCTTACAGGACTAGGTGTTTGGCTGCAGTACTAACATATAACACAAAACAACCTTTGACTATTGTGGTTGAAAAAATAACCAAACAACCGCCAGGTGAATTCTTAGTTTCATACGAAAAAAAATATCAAAATATCTTGAAAAGAGTAAATAGTAACCGAAATAATATTTTAAAACAAAGAAAATCTCCGGATGGCATAACGGAAGATGATTGTGTAGTAGAAATTAAATGTAGTTATTCTTCCAGAGATTTAACTGTCGAAGAAGGTATATCAAATAAAAATATTAAAATCTGGGATGCGAACACAGGACAAATAAATGAAAAACATATTTGGTATTACCAAATTCAAGGTCAGTTAAATGTGGCCAATAAAAGTAAGTGCTATTTTGGGGTATGGACGACGAAAAATATGAAAATTGAATGTATTAGCAGAGATGAAAATTTTTGGGTAACAAAAATGTTACCCAAACTAAATAAATTTTATATAAATTGTTTATTACCAGAAATTATCGATAGTCGGTTTGAAAGAAACATGGAAATTAGGGATCCCCCGTACATTTTGGAAGCTATTTCCAATCGAAAACAAAAGAAAAAATAAATTGTTTCAAATGTGCGGGTGATGTCTGATTTCGGTTTATCCCATTATCGATAAGTTCTGGTAATACTTTTCAAAAACCTACTTACATACATTCAGTATTGGTAAAGTAAAGTAAACATCATATTCTTTTTCAAATACAGTGTTAGATTATAATTGTCACATTCGCTCCACTATTCTTATCTAATACATTCTTTTTTCATATTTTTTAAGCACGTACTCTAAAATGACACGTAACAATTTATCTGAACTTGAAGTAAGTAATAACAACGATGATTTTTTTTATGAATTCCGTAGACTTTCCAGAATTTAATTTGGTTATTTTTTATACCTAAATATCTGCATTTAATTTTAGATCAAGCAATCGTCTTCCGATTTCCATCTGTAGATGTACCTAAATGATGTGTGTGTTCATAAATATATATATCACATTTTTGATTATTTTATATTATATTTTTTCCATATCTCTAGGTGCTGTTTTTTTATTGCATTTCCAAATTTAATCCTGGGAATGTTGAAAACGTTTTTATTTGAAGAAATTTTTGTATTGACGTATTTTAAAAACTTGTATGGGACAAAGCATACATCTTTTTTTCAAAATTCAAAGCAGTCAATAAGTAGTTTCGTTTTTCGTTCCATTTTTCTGTTTTTCCTTTTGATTTCTTGTTGGTATTTCAATTTTTTTTTATTGTTTTTAATAGCTTTCACCATTTGCTATTACTTTCATCGTCTGCAATCATGCACTTATCTTTTTAATTACGAGCCTTTAATTTGTAAAAATTTTTTAAATTTTTTGGTATTTTTAATATTTTATGGTTCTTTTTATAACCTTTTTGAAATATTTTTATAATGTTTTTCAAAAGAAACAGAAATTGTCTGTCGGTTGTTTTTTTATTTTTTTTAATTAGGTTAGATACTTGGAGCTATACACCTCTTCTTGTAAGATTGAACTTCTTATAATTAAAATATTTTTTAATAAGCGATATTAAATTGGGCAACTATATTCATTTTACTGTCATTTGATAAACTATTGGAATGAAATTATGAATACTTTCAAATACAATATTCGTCTATCGACTGAGACTTTTTCTCATTTCGATCAGCTGTATCCGTCAAAACAGTACCTGGTGTATCTACCATTCATTTGAACGATATTATTTATATTATTATTATCGTATGCAGAAGAACAAAAATATTTATAATCGTTTGTCGAGTTTTTCAAAAACGTTGATTGAAATTCTTCACTTTGTCTTTTGATTTTATATTATTTTTAGTTTTAAAGTTGCTTCTTCCCATTTTTATGAATTTCTATTTCGTAACATCTATACGTGTGCGCAAAATGATGTTTTATTTTTTGCGTAGTTCTAAGAAAACTACTCCTTTGTTTATTAAAATGTATATCAGCAGCATATTATAAAAATTCTGAGCAAATGATTTTAATTTTTTCCACTATTTACATTCTATTTTTGGCTGTAACTGTCATAGATTCCCCTAAATTCATAACGTAATTACGAATAAAACCATTGTTCTCGATTCGGATGGCATCTAATATTTTGCCTGGTATACTACTGTGACCATCTATTCTAAATTTGTTATCAAATACGCTCTTTCGAAATTTGCTTCTTTTTGCCGAGAATAGGAATATAGTTTCTGTAAAATGTGCAAATTATATTACAATCGTTATTTCTATCTTTGATATTCGGATTTCTGCACTTTTGCAAATTTCTAGACATTAGTTTCTTACATTTAAATTATTTTTCCGGTGTTATATCCTAATATAGAAATTTTACCAAAAAGATAGGCATTTACTATGAATTCTTCGGGTTTTTTCATCAGTTACTTGATGTTTTTTTCTCAGATGTCGTAAATTTCTTGAAACATATATCTCCTATTTAATGTAACTTTTGTTGCAAATGAGAGTAGCCAAAACCAATGTTTTTCTTGTTTTTGCATCCACTATTTTAATTTATTTGTTTTGTTACTTTATTATATTTCTACATCGTAGATGATGCCACAGGTCTTACAACTAAAAATTATTGTGCTTCTAATAAACAACTAATATGTTTTTTTAGCCATCACTATATTTCTAAGAGTATGTGAAAGTTTAGTCTTATGATTGGTTAATTTTTTTACTGAACTATATTAAATCCCCGGTGAAGATCAGCCTTCTACTTTTCAATAACGTATTCATTTTCTTGAAATCGTCTATTCGGCCTCATTATTTTGAATTCAAACGAATTTTGACACCTTTATCAATGTTAATCATTTGGAGGGTTGATATAGTACATACGCCGAATAAATTTCTTTTCCAATCTAACATGTCACGTAATAGTCACCTCTCTGGATTGTTAATTTCTGCGACCTCAACCCAGCATCAGTACACACAAAAGTTGCCTTGTTTACGGATTTTTAAATGTAAAAGAAAGTAAGCAAAATTGTTTGCTTTTCTTTCGGTAGCCCAAACGACATCCATTTATGAGGCAAAGGACAAACTATAACAACATGAAAATTCGTTACTTGTACTTTGGATTAAACGATTTTGAGCTTCGAAATTGTCCTGAAATTTATCGAAAAACTTACAGTGAATCAGAAAAATAAATTGTGGAATAAATTCTGATCTCGAGAAAGCAGGGATAACTACTTCATATATTATTGTACTTTGGTTTTATACAAAATTATCAAACTACTGTGCCAAACTTGTCAATATGTCATGTCTTCATTATTATTTCATTAAAATCAAGAACGTGGGTAATATAGTTCATTACTCAACTGAAATCGATTGAGTAATGAAGCCCTTACTCAACAGGAGTGGAAAAGGAATAAACGTGTAACAGAACGATGAAATAATTTTGAATTAGTAGTGGATAACTAAAATTATTTCAACATCAATTTTATGCAATTTTGGGAGTTTGTATTTTGTATTTTTTTATAATTCCTATCTGCTAAGTTGTATTGGAACCCACAACTAATAAAATAATATGTAGGTTTACAATTTGCTTCTTTAAAAATATATTTTTTTAATTTTTGAAAATTTTATCTATAATAAATATCGTGTTCTATGTATTGTAAGGCGCCCGTTGATTGTGATTTTTTGATTATTTGATTTTTCGATATTACGATATTTCGATATAGGGTTACAGAGTCAGTTAGTCAGTCAATCAGTGAAGAGCGTAACTATTATAGTCTGATTCTTTTTAAACATATTGCTCAAAATCATAGCACTTTCATAGTAGCAATGATTTTCTAATTATTGTCAAAATGTATTGTAATATACATTTACCTAATCTTTTTGTGACAACTAAAGTAAATTACTCAGATAAATTGTATAATGAATATATGTAGAATAAAAGTAGGGCTTTAAATAAATTTATCAAATTATTGGTGACTATTTGTTTTCTTTCTTTTTACGAGTTAAAAAGAATTTGTCACTTTGTTTTTATTATTTGTTTTTATATTTATGCGTTAGGTAAAACCCTACTCCTACGCACTATACATTACGCATTATTATACTTAGTTCATTAGTTGCATCTTTTGTAAAGGAGTCTCATTGTTAATTGTTTTATATTGCATAATAATTGATTTTGGTTAAAATAACTTCTATTTTAGAAATAGTTTAGATAATAATTTTATGTGGCCGATGTCCTGTGCGCTTATTAGAATTATGAGTAATCTTGCAATTGCCATTTTAACTTGTCTCCAACCGTATTGGTACTTTATTAAAATTAAAATAAATTAATTGTTTTAAAGTGTTTAATAAATTCCGTTGAAACAAAATAAAATTATTTTTAAAAATTTATTTTACGTCGTTAGAACGTAAAATTTTATTGTCGCTGCATTTAGATACTCTATAAAATTCGTATATGTATTTGTTTCGAATTAACATAACATGTAAAAAATTTAATAAAATCATTTTAATTTATACAATAATATTTTTTACTAATTATTTCAACTGTATGTATTTTATAGTTCCTATTCATTTATTCTCATATTTTATTTTTGTAATATATGTTTTATGTACCAAATATAATTTATTTTTGTTTATGATTGTACAATTCTGAAATGAATAAATTTTGTAAATATATTTATTTGTAATTGTTTCACCTTCGCTTAAAATTGACGTTACTACATTATATGATAATTTTATAGTAGCAAACTTCTGGCGAATTCGGGAGTAAAATAGCGCAGGTGTTTTTTAAAATACAGACAAGTTCTCGCTTTCGGCTTACGCAGCTGTTACACACTCGAGGACAAAGACACGGTAAAGCACGACTTCGCGCGAGGCACGAGTTGCGAATGTCTCAGGAGTAGGCACACCCAGCCTTACAGTGATTGGCTCGATCATTTTTAGCGAAGCTCCACAAAAGTGGGACGTCTTACGGGGTCCCCTCTAGCCCCACACTGCCGCTGAGTAAGTCGCCAAGCTGTATAAAAAGGCCGTTAATAAGTGAAACTATTTTCATACAAAGAAATTTAAACAAACGTGTAAAGTGTAGAGAAATAAAGAAGAGTACTTGACCTTATATAATTTATTAAAATTTCACTTAACCGGTTTCGGCATGTTTGCCATCCTCAGCAGTGAACTGCAAGAATTACAATATATTTTATTTTTGTGTTTAAGTGTAAATTGATGTCTTAAATAATGCTAAACGTTTGTTAAGTGAATCTGTGTTCATAAAAGTAAATAAATGTGTGAATTATAAGACGGATACGGAAGGATTAAGTGTAATATACACATCCTTAATTTGTAAATTGTAATCAATGCAATGAACATAATATCACCCTGTATAATCAAGTTGTTGACACCATGTATATATAAATAAATATTATATTTTCTGTGGATGGTGGATAGCGCCTCCCATAGAATGTGTAGTAAACTATTGCGTAACCTTTAATTGGTGCAATTACCTCGTGGTGGATGTGTAAACAATTAGATTCTGATGGTAACAGGTGGTTATAGTATTCCTTTGCCTAATAAGTGTTTTAAAAATCTCAGTAAATTAATGTACTTGATGCAGCACTCGTTGCTATGTTGTTGTGACAGTATTGTTCTCGAACTAGTAAAAAGGTTTGTAATTTGTAGGTATGTTTTGTTTTAAGTAATTTTATGTGTTTCATTGATTGTAGTTCTGATGAAGCCTACGTTGAAGGCGATACGTTAACTTATTTATTGATGTGAGAATAATAAATAGTTTGTCTGATAAACTGACTATTCTTGATAGTATTAAGTCTTAAATAAAGATAAGAAATTTGGTCAAAGGTGAAAGGTGAAAGGTGAACAATATTTCTTATTTGAGTTAAAATTAAATTAAAATTGTTAAAATTATCATTGGTTATGAGTTCAAAATTGATTTTTTTATTTTTTTTTTATTAGTTTTAAAAAATGCAAAGGTTAATAACATAAGTATTTAAAATGTATGTGTAGAGTCAAAGAATTTATTTTTTTGTTTTTTATTAAAGTGGCTTACCGTCAGATTGAACATTGAAGAAATTTTGGAAAAATTATAGCCATTTTGTAGAGGTAATTGACTTATCAAACTTTTTGAAATAACACTAGACTTTAATCTTGTAAATTGTTTATGTAGTTGTTAAACATTAAAATTTAAATAAAAACTGTGATGTATGAGAAAATTGTAAAAATTGTAAAATAAAAATGAAGCTAGGTGTATAAAGTTTGATGAGATGACGATGAAAGACGGTCAGTTTGGTAGGTACTAATGTCAAGTTTTGAACTGTGTGGTGCTGTCATGTATGAGGTTCGAGTTAGATGGCGATATCTGGTTGACAGGTGGAGCCACTAACGTATTTTCTTGTTTGAGATAGCTGAAGAATGGTTTAAAATTTAAATTAAGTTGGTCGTTGAGGCAATTAAAATTTCTATTGTTGTTCACTTTAGTTATTTCGAGTATTTCCAATAGATCTAATTTGAAGCTTTTTGGTTGGTTATGTATTAGTTTTGTGTATTTGTTTTCACTAAAATTGTGATTATGTTCTGTTAGATGTTGGCCGAAATTTGAGGTGGTGTTTTTACGTGTATGTTCTTTGATTCTGGTTTTTAGGGCTCTACCTGTCTGACCAATGTATATGGCATTACAATTATTACAGTTAAAAGAATATACTCCACTTTTTTCTAGAAAGGAAACTGGGCAATGAGTCATAAGATAGCTACTTATTGTTTTGGGGGCTTTGA
Organism: Stenus bimaculatus; assembly: GCA_963971135.1. Taxonomy (NCBI): domain Eukaryota; kingdom Metazoa; phylum Arthropoda; class Insecta; order Coleoptera; family Staphylinidae; genus Stenus; species Stenus bimaculatus. Next base: position 42,645,678 of record OZ020181.1, read on the forward strand.
AAGCTGGAATAATGTCATATTCCTTGAAAAGTTTGTTAATATCAGAACTGAAGTTGCCAGTGAATTTAAAGGATTTGTAAACTTTGCCATTTGATTTTGTATTGTGATTTGGAAAAATATTATTGTTAATTAGAGTTTGTTATTTTCTTTTGATTAATTTGTCTATTGTAATCCAAAAATAAAATATATTGTAATTCTTGCAGTTCACTTCTAAGGATGGCAAACATGCCGAAACCGGTTAAGTGAAATTTTAATAAATTATATAAAGTCACCACATCTTTGAACAAACGTGTAAACCTTAAAAGTGATTGCGATGGATTCAAATTGCTTTTTTGGGACACATTTATGACCTCATGGCTTGTGAGAGGTTATGTTATACACATATTTTTATTTTTCAACGGTGTAAATTTTGAACAGTTGGTTTAGCAATGTCTTGTTTATTTTTAATGTCTTGGATTTTAAATTTTATGTTAGAACTATGTTCAGCTTTTATTTATTTGTTCGTTTTTAAAATTGTAAAATCTCGGTTTTAGCCCTGAGGAAGACAACGAATTAGTGTTGTCGAAACGTTGGCACAATTAGTAAATAAAATTTGGCAATTATTAAAAGTTCGTTTTTGCTGAATTATTCAACTCCATTTCCAATAGTAATAATTGAATAAAATAAAAGAACCCAAAATGGCGTATCTCAAAAACTAGTGCTGATAGAATAAAATTGACGGCTATTTCAGATTCTGCACCCAAAATTCACCTAGAAACAGTTACAAAATCGCTGGCACCAAAATGTGTGTTGGCCAGTGTAATATAATAAAAATTTAAAATACACCACTAATAAAACAATAAATTTTATAGTTACGATTTTCTTTTAATATTTTTATTCCACACCTTTCGCCTTTCTACCATATGACAAAACTTTAAATTCAAATATTTGACGTTCTTTTCTGTTTGCCAATTACTGGCAGAGGAGGGCGCTGCACTAAAAGACTTTCGTCGTCTATACAAACAAAATCAAAGAATTTTAGGTTAGGTTAGATTTTTTTCTTGCAGGGCGGACTGGGACTCGAATTCGGCCCAGTAGAAATATTTCGGCCACTTAAAAAACATAATATGTATTATAGGGAAGGTGTAATAAGAGAAAACTATATTTTACAGTTTAAAACGAACCATATATTTGATGTATCATTCCGGTGGAGTTTCTCACCTTAATCATGACTAACAAGGAAATAACAAAAATGTTACGCATTTACAAACAAGTGTTTTTTAAAAAGCAATGGTTTATTATCAGTAATTAAAACTATACAACAACACAACAATTATAAAAATTATAAAAGTAATCATTAGTACCTGAATTTGTTCAAAACAGCGCGTACCAGTTTTAGCAGGTGTGTACATAGCCTAGGTGTTAAAGCATGGGCTTATTTTTTGAAATCCCATGAAATAATGTCGAAATATTTTGTTGCAGGCCAAAAAACCACAAGAAAAGACCATAAATGACCACACAACAATTTGCAGCATATACCAAGATTAATTTTAAACAATAGAAACCAATGCTGATCAACGATTTCATTAAACAAATGACGCACATCTGACAGACGTAGCAAATAGAAGTTGTCCGCAGTCACCAATCAGGCAACCGTCAGCACAATAATAAACAATTATACTGGGTGTTGAATGTGGATGAGGTTACACATTAAATTACAAGTAAACATTGGGCACCAGGACCAACCGCTCGATCTACAATTTAGAAATTAGAAATTAATAAATTTTGCTGAGACCGTCGGTGTCTGTCATATATTAACAGAGACATACTGAAACTTTTTGATTTGTATCATTTCGCTTTCCGATAGTTGGATTCATGATCTAGCGTTTTATATTCCTCAAAATTGAAGTCGTGTTGACAATCGACAATTTTCCGAGTACTTCATTCATAAAAGATATAGAATATTGTCTTTCTACTAGGACCGAGGAAGATGAATTGAGAGATAGACAGAGAGCGCAGTGTACTAATATTTTGACCAACCATATTTGTAATGTTAAAAATCAAAACACACATTCTTTGATAGAATATATAAATTTTGAATTAACGCAAGAATTTTTGAAGGAACATAAAAAATGGTAGTATCACAAGCGGATATAGGCAAAAAAACAGTCATTCTGACTCAGAATACCTATCCAAAATTAAAAAAATTGTAGAGGATGAAAATCATTACCAATTATTAAATAGGGACCCTGTCAGTAGATTTCTAAAATCACTTAAGAATTTAGTATGTCAATTGAGAGATAAAGACTATGTCATAGATAAAGAAAAGAACACATTAATTAACAACAAACCTTCTTCCACCCGATCGACCTCTAAGACCCATAATTTCCGGTATAGAGAGCTAATTATGGCGTTCAAATATTCTTGTCAAAAATACTAAATCAACTCATTCCTAATTTCAAAGCTACTTATTTTTCTGAAAAAATATTTAGTATTTGCGACAGAGGCCGCTGTAATCACAAAAATTGAACAGAAATCAAATGAATCAAAAAACAGATAAACATGTATTTAGTATTTTTCGACGATTTCTGTTCTCTCAAGTAGTCAATTGGAAGTGTGTCCATTCTTCAGGAGAAAGGCGCACTCCAGGCGTTATAGAATAGCGTTGTAGACGATCGTCTTTCATGTACCGCTGCAGCCCTGCAAATAAAAGCACCTGTTAGATTGCTCTCTGTTTTTTACCGCTCGCTCGAGTGTATGGTTGGTTGCCTGAATCACTTCAATATTTACCTCCATATTTTGTTATTAATAAATAACAAATATACAAATTTTTACAGTAAAGTATTTATTTTTAAAATAATTATTTACCTTAGATCCATGCTCTTGGTTTTATTTATAAATAACAGCGCAATTAAAAAAGTAAGCTCTTAAAATATTTCAAGCTCCAAGAGTGCTAGAATTAAAACATTTAAATTTTTTAAAGTAAAATGTTGACTAATATATCGTAAAATAACGGGAAAAACGGAGGCAAACGTTGAATATTTTTAGTCTTTATTGACGAAATCAGTATGACGCGATCTTTGTGTTTTATTTAGCTTTGCTATAACTGACATGTCCAAAAAACTGTGATTCAAGTTTTCATTTTAACATTTTCGAACAATAATTAATAAATGATTAAATATATTATTGAAAAAATTTCTGGTGTTCTTAATAATAAAAATAATAAATATGTTTAATTTAATTTATTTTATTCTATAATAATAAAAATAATCATACGAAACGACGCTCACGAAAGACACACTCACTATATGCGGTTGAAGACCACCCGCCAGCTAAAGCAGTGGAGGAGGGCTGGGTTCCTGGATAAGAAAAAAAAAATTAAGGGCGCCACGTGTCTGTTCAGGTCCCAACCGTCAATGTATCTGAAATACAAAAAGGGAAAATAGGCTAGAATCCAAAAAGAAACAGGACCAAACACGAACACCTGCTTCCGAAGGATCAACAAAAAAAAACAATTGGACGACCACTGGAAAGGAGCGTATTTGCACTTCAATTAAACAACTTTTAATTACAATTACCTCTATTAAAGAAAAATTAATTTATAAAATAAAACAGTGTTACAAGCAAAACATGGTGTAATAAGTGACATAGATGAAACAACAAAGAAAGATTGTCGAACACCCAGTAAGTTAGATTGCAACTAAATACTATAATCGTTGCTCATTAACACAGGTGAGTGAATAAAATTGATCACCCTTAAATAATATCCCGAAATTAAAGTTGATTCGGTAGAGGTAAAGATGATTAGCTATAGATATAAATAAACAAATGCGAATGGCAAAGCGCAGTGGGAAAAATAAGCTTATTTGTCCCTTACAGACAGGTATATGAATCATAGAATTAATAACTATTGAGTATTATACACCCACAATACTGGTGCAATTATATGACATTATCAGAAAAAAAAAATTGTTATAGTACACCCACCTAATGTAAGCGGAACCCAAAAAAATATTGACGGACGCTATTGTCCCCTGTGATATCAAAAAAATCAACCCACGCCACAGTAGGTCCCAAACGCAAAATTATTTAGCTGATGTTCGAAATTCTTTAAAAGTAATCAATCCGCTAATGCATAGAAAATATCAATGACAAAAAAAAATCTAAGTTTTACTCGGTTTCTACAATCCAAAAAAAATAGGGTTTTGAGTAATTTGAGTAATTAACACAAAGTAAAAAAAAACAAGACTTAAGTCCAAGTCGAGTACGATCCGGTAAAAAAAAATTTAAGTATGAATTAAGTTAACGATTAGCAGTACCCAGCAAAATCATTGAGCTCGACTGCGAGTCACGTGACACAAAACAAAATTTTAGTTTAAGTTCATTACGCATTCACTCCTATGAAAAATAATTTGTGTTTCAATTGAAGCGCAAAATTTACGGTGATGCACCAGCTGTTCGGACGCGAGGAATTATTCGCGCCTCCACGACGTCACACAAGTAAGAACACCTGACCTTATCAGTTGCTGCGCAGATCCAAAATGACCCCCAAAAGTCCCAAGGTGAGCGCTTCCAGAGCGTTTCACGCCTCCTAATTGTTCCTTGCGGCGACAATCAGCTCCTTCGACTCCCAATAATTGACCAAAATCTCGTGTCAAGAGGATCAGAAAATGTGTTGAATCCACGCCAGACGATCTGACGGTACGATCTCCAACTAGGACGGGTGCGCTTACAATAAGCCTCCAACCAAAAGAAGCCTAAAATAATGAAAAATTCCCCTCATAGTAAAAACGTCGAAACGGATCCAAACAAAACGAATTACCTTAGTTGATAGCGGCTTCAAGTAGATTTAGTGAGGTAGCAGAAAGAAGTTAAAGATGGCGTCGCCGTTACAATTTCAAATCCGTCTCAAAGTCGATTGTCCACCCACAAATACGGACACGCTGCACCAAAAATCGGCAAATCCAACCAAATGCTGACGAGATCTCCTCGAACTCCAAATCCTATCAGGAAAATCTCCAAGCCAAATAATTTTCACAGCACTGCACCAGCGATCACCACGTGGAAAATTTACTTCGAGCTACACTCCCGCTTTTCACTTTCGAGAATTGAAAAATAAAGTGTCCCCCAAAATTTTGCAAAAATACGCAAGCCGCAAACGTCTTAGCGGATAAGTGAGACATGCGCTGTACGACAACTCCTCAATCAAAACGGCTGCTCGATGAATAAAATAGAAAAGGACAAATTTTACCCAAAATGGTAAATTATTTGAAGTCCACCCACCTCTTCTCCAAAACACGACGTTCTGCAGGATGACCTTTTGAAAACCACCAACTCGCTATAAAAAAAATATTGATAACAACTCGACTACCCTTCCTACACACGCCATGTAAACCTGGTGACCTAGGGTAAACTCACGTTTAAATTAAATTTCTCTCCTGTGAATTTTTGAACTGTTACACTAATATCACGAGTCACGAGTGGCCAAATTTAAGTCGAATATTTTTCACTGTCATTACCACGAATGTCATTTGGGGTTAAGTCCCAGACTGCGTAATTTTAAAAATTATAATTTATTCAAAGTATACTTATTACTTGATATAATAAAAATATATAAATTAGAATTAATTTCAAAAAAAAATTCTTAAAAAGGCATATAAATGGGTGGGTTACATGAAACTGTTCCATGCAACTCATCCTTAGTGTTAAAATAAGTAAAAATAAATTCAATAATGGCTATTTCGTCCCCTTGAGGTGGTGGTGTAATTTTTCAGAACCCGACCTTGAGTTGCCCTTGACTCGACCTTGATATGACCTTGACTTTCAAAAAATGGAGGGGGTAGTCATATATAAATAGCAGCGTATTCTTATTCAGTTTCATCAGCTTTGTGAAATAAATTAGTAATTAGAATGCCTATGTGCGAGAAATGTGGTAAAAGTTATACACGTAGAGATAATTTGAAGGGGCATCAAGTTTCTTCATGCATTGGAAAATTTGATAATCTTAATGATGTAAAGTGTGACACGTGTAATGAATTTATAAAAAGATCATAATTTTCGGCACACCTTCGACGCAATCTACATAAATCAAATTCTTTCATTCAAATGGTTGATGGTGTGTAAAAAATTAATCAATATTTGGGAATTTTTCCTAAGCCAATTCCGAAGGGCCAACCAATATTTTTGGAATACTCTCCTTTGAAGAAAAATGAAAAGACGAAGGAACTGCCTCAATTTCGTTTGAAACATCTACAAGTAACGTAACTTTCAACCAACATACATTCCATTGAACTTGTACCCGAAACAGTAGGGAGCACATTGCATTTTTCTGGAACAATTTTGTTGTACATCTTCCTTTTCATTATTGGATGTTACCTAAGCATCAACTATATCCGGAAAAGAAGAACTTGACCAAACGTGACGCCAGCAACGATCGTACTTCAACCAATATCGAAGGTGGATGTGTGTGAATTTTAATAACCCTGTCCGGAGTCTCAGATCTACGAAGGGAGGAATTATATCAAGAAATATTATATTAAAAACGCATGCATGAGTGTTTTCTTATCTTTGCTGGTTCAGCATTTGCCTTTGCCATTGTAAAAATAATTTTAAATAAAAACACTCTATGTACGATATTTGAACGTAACAAACGTATTTGGTCTCAATAAAAATAAAATTGTTTTTAAAAATAGTTTTAAAAGTCACAGCGATATATTTTATATACTTATATAGATACTTTAATAATTAATAATATTTTAACAACCACAGTTAACAACTTTAAACATCACACATGTAAACTGACATTTGACGTACCGATTTGACATTTGACAACTATGGATCACCAACGGTTCAATTAACGCGTTCTTTTATTGCCCGGGGATTAAAGCGCTGGGCTTTAAGCCCCGGTGCTCGAAGCTCTTTTAATCGAATACGCCTTATACTCGCTTCGGCGGTACATACTAAAATTGATTTTTTTGTAATTGATTAAATTGAGAATTTATGTAATATATAAATAATGAATAAATATTTTGTAAAAATATTTTATTGGAATCTAATTGTTTAGTTTCATTAGGGTGATATGGCATTTCCGTCTTTAGAGCGCGTAACTTAAAGATGACGTAACGAGAAAAAATGTTAAAATTTTAGCATTTTTTGATTAATTTATACACGGTCATCATTAAGTTTGTTTTAATGTTGTCATATTTTTTTTAAATTATTTAGTCCCGTTTGAAATTCTAAATTCCAAAAAGATGCTCATTTGAACAATGTATATATTTTTTAAAATTAGTTTTCATTTGAAAACTAACTTCAATAGTTTTTTTATATATTATTATTATGTCTTAATATATTTATTTCTAGTTAACAAATAGTTTTTTTTTGTATAAAAATAATCCCTGTTAAATTTTTGACGAGTTCACTGGATGGAGAAAATGTAAGTGTTTCATTTAAATTATTAAGAATTTAAAAATATAATTAGGATAATTGACAAATTTTTTAAACTATCAAGCAAAACTAACTCAGCTCTATTTTAATTGACATCTCATATTCAACATGATAGTAATGTTTGTGCTGTCATCATAAGCCTAAAAGAACCATATAATTAATTAAATTTAATTCACGTGTCTTTTCGATCATTTATTTTTAGATTCTTTTTTTTATTATTTTTTCCAAATTATTATTTTTTTATTTATTAATCAAAATTAACCAGGTAAGGCTAGGCTGAGGTGATGACAGGGAAACTCACAAATGTTTTAAAAAAAAATGTTATTTATAGTTCCAATTTTTTTGTATCATCCTTTAACTTGTTAAAAGATCTACCGAAAATAAGGAAAATAATTAAGGATTGCAATTTAAAAAAATTGATCAATAAATGGCATTTTTAAAAATAAAAATCGAGCTGTCTGAGGGATTCTCTAAAAAGTTATTAAACATTGAAAACATTGACCCATTTCCAAACTTAAGCTGAAGAAAGAAATGCAACATATAAAATTAAATAGTTTTTTGGACTTTCGAAGAAATTGTGATAAAAATTAAAAAAAGATTATCATATTATACACAATAAAAATTATTACAGAAATTAATCTACTGAAGTTGATTTTTGTAACACCTTGTACATTGTTTAGCAATAATTTATACAATATTTTAATTTTGAATGTAACAATTTTCACATATTAAGAGCATTTTCCTAGACGCCCGTGATAAATTTTCCGTCGGAGATAATAACAGAGAATAGAAAATCCATCCCACTTTCCCGGAGCTTCTTTGCAAATTATAAGCGAATCAGCAATAAAATTAATGCGAATCGAACATTACGTGCGCCATGATATTTCTAGTTTCCTCTGACAGATGTAGCGTTTTATTTCGCTGTAGCTCCCAGGAGGATTTATTTTACCTTATTTTGTTTTTTTTTTGTTTTGTTTTGTGGTCGTTAATTTTAATTAATCGATTTTTGGCAATTTATCCTATGCAACCAACCAGGCAGATTTTTATTCTTTCCATATAAGGAAATTTTATAATTTCGAATTCATCCGCTCCCAGATGTGAGCAAATTTTGGGAAATTTAAATTGTGTCACGAGGAGACATTATTGATTCGCTAGTCCGCTAATGCGTTAAGCAGTCGAAGAATTAATAGAAATTGAGTTTCAATCGTTTTGTTTAACGGATTTTATCTTTCTTCTGTTTAATTAAGACCTGGATTTTCTAATTACAGTAGCGACATTTGGTTTAGTTGGTGCTTATTGTATTTCGATTTTTCTTTTCGGATTTTTGGACATATCCGGTTCCCGCAACAGTGACTTGCAGAATTTTAATTCTAAAACCCGAACGCCTGGGTAAGTTCTCGACCTTTTTTTTTATTGCTGTTTGTGGCTCTGTAGTGTATTTGTTTTTTTTTCTTCTGAAGTACCTACTATTATTTTTAATTGGAATTTAGGCGTATTTCGTCTCTCTAAAGCTTTTTCTTTTACCATAGGTTTTAAGTTTGGGTAGAAACCTGGTGGGTTTCCTACCATTTTGGATTTTGGATTCAATTTTGGTCGTTGGAATTGATTTGTGTTCCTGTTTTTTGTTTTCCTCCCGAGATTATCTCTGGTTGTGGTCACGTTCCTCGTTGGCGGTGGAAATTCTTCGCCCCATTGGAGCACATTGTTGGCGTTTCTGGATACATCGGACCTAGAACAGATAAGCTAGTTTTAAGAGGAAAAGAATATTTGCGTCGTTTAAAATTGCAATACATACCTTTTATTTAATTTTCACTAGTTATTTCATGCTTGGTGCATTATAGTGGCCATTTTGAATTTTTATTATCACTGTTGCTTTTGAGCGGAGACGGCCTTCAAAAATTTTATATCAATAGTAAATCGATCTATTATCGAAGTTACCTTTTTATTTTGGGAAAAATAAAGTTTATTAAATTACTTTAAGAAATTAATTTTGGAATTTTGCTCTAGTATTTTGTTTTTTCATAAGTAATTAATTCAACCGATTGTTGCCTTGAAATCTATTTAATTGTGGTTGAAGTCGCTATTTTGTCTCACAATTTTATCATTCATAAATTTTCATATTTTCTTTAAAATTTTTAATATTATTCTTCCAATATTTTTTTTTGTGCGTTTTACCTTTATTGAAGGTAATTATGCTAATTTATTTGACGGCTATAATTGATGTGTTACTCTTATATTGCGCAATATTTTACTTAGACTGTAAGCGACAAATAACGTTATTTTTCGTCAAAATTTTCTTTTGTAACTTCTACGCTAATCACCATTTTATTTTAAGACTGAAAAGTTTTAATGAACACATTTTATTATATTATACTATATATATACCTTGAATATATCTAAATTAATTTTGGTGAAATTGTTGCCTTTGCTTCTTACCTTTTAAAAAAAAAAAAAAATAGAGATTTCAAAATTTTCGTGACTTCTTTTGAAGTTGGATGGTCGTAAAGTCACGTGGCGCCCTCAGGTTATTTTTTTTTTGCTTTATTAAGAAATCACTTTACTCACTCCCACCTCCGTAGAGCTACCGTAGCCGACGATCCATCTCTGATTTTATTTAATTGCTTGCTTTTAGTTTATGATTTTTGTTTAACTTTTTTTTAAAAAAAAAAAAAAAAAAAAAAACGCCACACAGATTAGAATTCTAGACGCCATCTGCAGGCCAAAATATCAACTAAAGTCTGTAGTAATCAGACCAGGATAGGGTATGTCGCATGTAAAAAGTGCTTCCCCTAAGTTATCCTGAAAATCTAAGCCATGGCGCTGCTTTATTAGTTTTTTAGGCAACTTTATTTACAATCTTCTATACTTTCCCTTAATAAGATACTCGGCGAAATGTTTGAAATGCGTACTTTTCGCTAGTAAAAATTGATTTTTGGGCATTTGTAATCCAAAATTTAACAAAAACGATGCCTAGTGCCATTCAAATTGAATTTAGTTTTATAAATATAGAATTTTTGTTTTTCATGTAGAGTCTATGATAGGCAGAAACATAAATAAATATTTACCAATATATTTTTTTTTCGCTTAAACAAAATTTTAATATTTGTAATTAATATGTGATAGATCCATCTAAAATTAATTATTTATTATTTAATATTAAAATAAAAAACTCACCCTTTTTAAAGATATTTAATGAGCCAGGGCGTTTTCGTCAACCAGTGTGAGTTTTTTATTTTAATATTTATATTGTTGTTATTCAAATTTTGATGTGATTGAAAGATAATTATTTCAGATTTTTTTCATTACTTTTTAGTTTTTTTGTTGAAGCCAAATATCAAAAATATTAATATCATTATTAATTTCTGTTATTAATTGTTTCAAATTTTTGCCGTTATAAACAATAATGGTATCATCAGCATAAATAAAAAAATTACATTTAATTTTAATTTTATGAATGTTATTAATGTATAATGAGTACAATAAGGGATCCAAAACTGATCCTTGTGGAACCCCAGTTTTGACTTTTTCAAATTTACTTATATTTGCATCCATACATGTCGCCTAATATCTATTAGTTAAAAAATTAGATAGCATTCTATGAGGTGTTTCTATAATTCCCATTTTATATAGAATATTTAAAAGAATTTCACGACTGACGCAATCAAAAGTCTTTTTAAGATCAATTGAAGTTACTATTACAATTATTTTTTCATATAAACCATTAAAATAAAATTAATAATATCAGTAATTGCAGCTTGTGTATTGCTCTTTGTTTGGATGCCATATTGAAACTTATTTAAAACAAAGTCTTTATTTGTATTAAAAAAAAGTGTTTAATCCAAAATAAATCAGTCTTTTTAAATTTTAGAAAATATCGATAAGTTTATAACTTTTTGGATCATTTGTATTTTCCGTTTTAAATATTAGGGTATTTTTTTTAAATATTTGGATATTCACCTGTTATAAAAACATTATTAAAAATTTCTACTAAATAATCCAAAATTAATATTAAAATATTAATAATGTCCTTTACTGAAATATGTATTATTAATATAAGGACATGTGTTTTTGTTTAAATTATATACTATGTCCAATATTTCAACGTCCGTACATGGTACAAGAAATATAGATGATGAAGAATCCACAAAATATATCCTTCTAACATCAAATGATTTTTTTTTTTTTTATTTGTATATTTTTTATGGTTAATTTTTTAAGGGCCGAAAGTGAACTCGCTTATTTTTTAAATAAATTGTATTCAAAAATAAGACGACGTCATTTATTTGATTATAAAAAACTATTAACTTGAATACATATACCATGGATGATTATATTATCACAATTAGATTATTTTTTTTTAATTTGTTCTATTTGAATGTGAATTATTTTATGATCTGATATTTCATTATTCATTAAATTAAATTTTATTTTAATATTTTTCATATCTGTTATAATTAACTTTATTGAATTTTTATTTTGTCTATTTGCACATTTCACGTTATTTTTTTATTAAAAATTAATTCATTTTATTTAGATTTTTATAATTGGATCCTAATAAACTTTCTTGTTTTAGTAATTTAATATTAATATCACCTATCAACAATAGATTTTTGTTGTTTACCAAAATTTTTTCAAAGTTTCCAAGAAAATTGTCTACATTTCAATTATTTAACTTTAGTAATAATAACTGCTTGATTGTCACAACCGCTAAGTCGTTGGAATTAAAAAAACGCGAAGCAAAGACTGTAGCATGTATTCAGCTACTGTGATGAAAAATTTAGAGACGTCGTTAACGTTAAACACGTGATTAAAAAATATTTCTTCATGAGAAATATTTTTTTAAAGACGTCTTTAAAGTTAACGACGTCTCTAAAATTTTCGTAACGGTCGCTGAATACAGGCTTGTGGCTTCGATTCACGGTGGCTAGTGTTTTTTAAGCTTTCACGATTTTCCGCCAATCAATTTCCTTAGTAAATATTTGAACGCTTGAATACGAAGGTAAATATAATTATTATTGGGGCAAATAACGAAGTAATTTATCTCGTTTTAATATATACAGATTTATTAAAAGCAAACAAAAGGTGATAACAATATTAGTTTTATTCGAACATGTTTCTATCAGTAAAACAATATTCTATTTCCTCATTATTCCTGGCATTAATTAACACAAGGCACAAGGAATACACCTGAGAATAACATAACGTGTGACTAATACATAAAAAAATTAAAAGTTATTTACGACTAACTAGAAATTTGCAATAAATACTTTTATTATTTAAAATTAGGTAGAATGGAACGATAATACAAAGGTGTGCGTGATCCTGAATCACACATAGGCGTTTTATTACCAGTCTCGCGATAAAGAGGCGTCTGTGAGCCAACATATGATGGAGTGCGAGCGTACGTTGATGCAGAATTATCACGAATTTGAAAATCTAAAAAAAAACAAATTAATAATAAGAAATATATGATGGTTAGTATTAACTCACCAACATCAGCTATATGTTTTCTGTCAACGGAAATAGTTTGACATGAAGTGTGTAATTCGATACGAGCAGTTCCTGTATTAATATCCTTTACGATACCAATATTTCCTTTATAATGACCTTTGATGATTTTAATCGTAGTTCCTATTAAATCACGATCACGCATTGGACGACCACGACCACCCCTAGCACCACCACACCCCCCTCTACTAGTAAACCGACCAGCAAATCCATCTAAAAAAATAATTAATATGAAATATTTAAAATACATAAACTACAATCGACTTACCTCTACCACCACCTAGTCTGCATCCACCACTCGATGGATGGAAAGGCGATTGTCTTTTAGGCGACCTAAATTCAGTTCCAAACGATACATCGATATTAGAATTATTTCTATTTCCCCCCGACAATTGCAAAAACTTCGTTTTGCACACAAAAATTCCACCATTTTGTAAAAACTCCAGTGAGTATAAAAACGCGAAATTCCTGTATAAATGCTTAATCTCTCCGGAGAACCCTGAATGTGGACTATCAATTACTTTCACAATATCCTTTCGGTGTAAATTATTACGGTAAGCATCTGATGATACAGTAAAGCGATTAATACGTCGCTTTTGTAGAGAACTTGGACGACATTCGACTACTTTACCATGTATGTTTAATACATGGAAATTTTCCCTTTCCATTCGCACAATAACGCCAACCGTTTCTGGATCTAAAACGACTAAATCTCCCCACTTGAATTTTCCTAGCGAATCAACTCCACTCGCCATATCTGTACATAATTGCAAGTCTTTTGGTAGGATTTCCATTTCGTGCTTAGTAAGATCTGATATTAAAACAACCCGGTTGTTTTCTACACGTACAACTAAACCTGTATCTCCTTCATATCGCCCAGCTAACACTTTAACGTGATCACCCATTTTAAAATACTTCCTTAATTCCCACGGTTGAAATTGCAATGCTTCCGTTAAATCCTCATGCCTAGGCATTATCGTTATCAAAGGACCGTCAATGGAGATGATTTTACCCTAAAAATAATTTATTAGTTTTTAATTTAATTTACGCCTTTTGGTTTTAATTACCTGTAAATTCATCAATTCTCCTTCGAATACGTGAACGTTATCTCCTGAACAGAACGAATGCGTTACTACTTTATCATCTTTATCTTGAGGTAACTCCAAATCGATGCACTCAGGTTGTTCTTCAAATTTCTGCAATTCTGCTAGGTTTGGTTTAACCCCATCACTAATTACAGCGCTTAACGTGAAATTTTTATACAAAAAGCCATTACGGGAGTAACGGTTGCCTTCAAAAATAAGGAAATCTCCATCGGATGTTACTTCACCACCAATAGCCCTAAATTAAATTAAAAGCAAGCGTTTTACAATAACAAAAAAATTATTTAATTAATTAATTTACCTAATTGCTTCAGGATCAAATGGTTTACTTGGTAGTCTGGCTTTTTTCTTACGTTTTTTTGCTTCAGAATCCTAAAATAATTTTATATAATTTATTGCAATTTAATGGGTTTGAATACTTACAGATTGTGTAGTCCTTAAAGCTCCTCTTAGTCGAGTATAATCAATGCGAGGTAATAATTTTAAATGAACTTGATTTTGGGCCATATCGAAGTAATCCACCTGAGCAATGTCATCTTTATAAATACCTCTACGTAAACGCACCCATTGCTTCGACTTAAGACCTAAAATAACCACAAATAAATTATTTTGATGTAAAAGTTGAAATTACTTGATGAACACGCATAAATTGAATTTATCAGAACAAAATTACCTCTGGAAAGCACATTTTTTTGTGCGATCAAGTTTTAATGAAAAAATCATATTAGAGGATGCGCTCCTGCAAATTTCAAATAAATAACCATATCAATTGCCCAAGTAGTTTTCCCAAAATTACTAATTTTGTATTTTTACCTCGAAATTGGATGCTTTGATGGACTATCAAATTCCCTTCCACTCCTACGTGACGCAACTAATTAATAATTAAGAAATTACTTAATTAATAGTTATTAACATCACTGGGATTTTAAAAGGTAGATTCTGGTCAAAATTAAAGGTCTTTAATTAGAGACAAAAATGGTAACCGTGGAAATTGTCCATTACAACCTATATAACAAATTTAAATTTAAAGACCTTTAAACTTAAATGATCCCACCAGAATATGGGAATTAATTGCTTAAAATTCACCCCGTCACCTCCTTCATAAGAATCCGTTTCAACTTTCAATTTTTTAATTTGAAACGCACCACGCTAGGGATTTTTTTAGGAAAATTCTGGTCAAAATTAAAGGCCTTTAATTATTAACCATGAAAATTATCCGTTACAACCCATATAACAAATTTAAACTTAAAGGCCTTTAAACTCAAATGATTTGACCAGAATCTGGGTATAAGTTGTGTTTTATTTTGAAAAAACTAAATTACCTGTTTGTCCTCTAACAACTCGCAAGACGTCAGTCATTTCCTTGATTGGAACCATTTGTTGCTTCCACGTTCCCATGCGTAAGTTTCCGACTTTATCAATCGCTGCTTTGACATGGGCCTGCTTATAGGCTTCGATATAAATGTAACCTTTAACACCTTCAGGAGCAACAACCGATTTTATTTGCAGAGGCTCTTCAGAGTTTTGAAAAGCGAGGAATTTACGCATTAAAAGCAATACAGTGGATTTTTCTTCACCAATACGACATTTTACCATCCATAATTTAGGATCCCTAAATTAAATATAATAAATTAGGTTAGATTATAATAATTTATTGTATTAAAACTTACTTAACGCCTGGTAAAAGTCTTTGTTGGGTAATTTCAACACATATTTCTTCCCCACCATCACCAAAATAACGAGCGGTGTAACTGCTATCTGCACATTTCTTCCGAAAATAATCCTCAATTTCGTGCTCTTTTTGAGTGCTAAAAATTATAGTTAGTTATATGTTCTTAAGATAATTTATTATTACGTACTCCCATAAATTCGTGCCACGTCTACGTTCTTCAATTTCTCTAGCCGTTGGGCCAAGCTCATCCACTTCATTTGCCACAATTCCAATTTCTTGAGCTCCATCTTCCCATTCCTCCTCGTCTTCAACTTCATCATCAACCTGTAAATAATTATAGTAAGTAAGTAAGTAAATTCGAGTATAATTGATAAGATAATTTGGGGTAACGGATGTAAATACAAACCTCAGCTTCATCAATAATAAAACCACCAAATCGATCCTTCTTCCTACGTTTAGGACTACGACCATTATCACTATCATCTTCCTCACTGGAACTGGACCTCGATCTGGACACTGAACGACTTCTAGTATATCCAGAAGAAGCTCGTGACTTGCCTGAGCGATTAAATACTTGTGAACCGGATTCAGAGGCGTCAGAAAAGTTTTCTTCGGAATCAGACATCTAAAATAGAACAAAAAAATCTGTGTTATGCTTCAACAAGTACCAAATAAACCACATATTTAAATTAGGTTAATAAATATTAAATAATTACTTTTGATAAGAGTCCTAATTTTTGGGAAAAAACAAATGTACTTTTATTATTAATTTATCAACAGTGGGCTTATTCTTGACCTGGTCGAGATCGTGTCGCCGACGAGACTAGAAGGACAGACTTTTATTTTTTCATGTGAATGAAAAGGACGGAATGATGAAAGTCGTCGACCGGTCCAAGAATAAGAACGCGGGTTTTTTTACACGGCAACAGTCTCCGCCATCTTGTGACATATCACAGAATAATAATTTGATAGACTTCTCATTTGTGACAGCGCTAAAGTTAGAAGCCAACAAAGTTGCATATTTTTATTATTTGTAACAGCCGTATTTAATTTTTTTGAAAAAATCGCTCGCACATGTCAATTTTAGTTTTTAAAATGCCATCTCTTGATATAAAAAAAGTATTAATCACGTCTCTGCTGATGTAGCAATGACGTCGTCATCGATGGTTTTAAATGGTCGTTTTTGATAGACATTCATGTCACTTAAACGATTATATAAAAACATGATTACATTTGTAAAAAAATTTTTAATGTCAAATTAAAATTAATTTGTACTCTTAAATTTAAAAGATTTGAATGTTGTATAAGATTTATTTTGACTAATTTCAATGAATGGTAAATCGTTTAAACTTAAAATTTTATTCTTTGAAAATTTTCTTATGATTAAATAGAATTAACAGAATTTGTTCTTCAAGTTTATCGAAGTAAAAAGATTTTTTATTCAAAAATTTGTTTCTAACTGTAATAATTTTTTATATCATCGTTTAAGTGACATGAATGTCTACAAAAAAAGTAAAAAAGTGATTAAATACGGCAGTTATGAATTTTGTTCCAAACTTTATCATCACCCTATACCTAAGTATGTTTTATTTGATTTTATAAATTATCAGTTACAACTGATACGATAATTTTAATCATATTATTTCAGTTTGCAAATAAAACGGTCCTAGTTTTTCATGTTAAATATCTATTATATCTCAAATATTTAACGTAACCTCGAAATAGATCTGTCGATCGCCCCGCAATTTTGTTCTCCGTCGGTAAAGGGGGAAGTGATTTGGATGGAACATTATTAGTTATGACAATATAATAGTCAATTTAAGTGATATGATCAAAATCATCATATTATATCAGATACGAGTGGCAAATAAAACATACCTTATATCACTAAAACGTCACAAAACTGTTGCACTATTTCAGTCACAAATTCACTTAAATCCGTCGAGGTTTATTTGAACTTTTGTTTCAGCGCTTAGGGTTGGTCCGGGCTAGACCTGAAACTCGAGAGCAACTGACTTTATGAAGGGATTGTCTCTGATTTTATCTGTTTGAGAAGCCACGCCCTGTCAACTCTGATTGACAAGAGGGGAGTGGGTAAGTCGAATTGACGGGATTCTAAGTCCGTTTGCTTAGTTCTAGTGAAGGGCCGTGTACTTAATCGAGAATATTAATGAGAATATAACTACTGGCGTATATTTACTTAACCAGGAAATTAGTAATTTTTATTTAAATATCAAAGTAAAAACTTTTTAACAAATGTAAAAAAATATACTCCATAAATCTCTGAAAGCAAACTTTATTAATACGCAATAAAAATGGGTGGTTGCTATTTAAAAAAGTAATTATTCGGTGACCTTCAACCAGCTGGACAAGGTGTGTTAGTTAAAATTGAATTTTTTTTAATGGGGGGAAGAGTACAATTATTTTTATTAATTTATTTTTTTATTTGATTTTAATTCATACCATAGATCATCGGTTTGGCTATTTTGAATGAGGATTCGGTAATTCCATTTAATTCTGATTTCAAAACATTATGTTTTTTTCCTGGTGAATTTGATAGTGTGAAATTTGAATTCATAGAGATGGAAAGAAAACTTATTTTCGATTGCATCACAATAGCAATCGAAAATACGTCATCGCCGAATAAAGTTTTTCGGACTGTGGAAGCGGCATTTAATAAGGCTTATCTTTCTGTACCTGATTATGATATTATGAATAATGTATTATGTCGCTTTTGTGCCTTATTATACTTTTTTATGGTGTTTTTTTTTATATATTTTATATTTTTACTACTTAATTAGATAATAAATATGTTTTAAATGTACTATATTATTCATTACCCTTAAATGCCCCAAACAAAAACTATTATGACCATTTTTACCAACGGTTCTTAAAACTTAGGTATTGCTTATAGCGCTAGTTGCTGGGTACTTTTTAATTTTGGTTGATAATAAATCTCTTCTCCAGTTCAGAATTTCAAAATACAAAACAATTTCATTTTAAATTATTTCTAAGAAAATAAAATTTTTTGAGATTTAACAGGTTGAGGTTAATGGGAGATTATCACAAAAGAATCAGATGCAATATTAACCGGTTTATTAGTAACTTATACTTTTATTCATTCTAGCAGTAGTAAAATAAATCAATCGCTATTTCAAAGGCATTAGCGTAATCCTATTAACTCCATTTTCTTTTATCTCTAAATACTCGCATTTCTTTGTTTCCATTTCAATACCAGGTAATTCAATATCCCAACAGGGGACCTCAGGTATAAAATTAAAATTATTATTACCTAATGGTTTCCCGATATTAGCATTTATTTTTGTTTTTACTGTGATACAAATTGAAATCAAAGTAACAATTAATAAACAAACTGTTATTTTATTTTTATAAAAGAAACTTTTGATTTAAGAAGATAGTCGGCAATATGTTTTTCAAACAAGCGTACTTTTCGCTAGTAAAAATTGATTTTTGGGCATTTGTAATACAAAATTTTACAAAAACAATGCCTAGTGCCCTTCAAATTGAATTTAGTTTTCATATAGAATTTTTGTTTTTCATGTATAGTCTATGATAGGGATGTACGTTTGGTACAATGATAAAATCGCATCATTTTTGGTAAATTTTTAATTACAAATGCCCAAAAATCAATTTTTACTAGCAAAAAGTACGCTTTTCAAACATTTTGCCGACTATCTTCTTAATTTAGGATACTTTATAAACTTATTCAATGCGATATTTATTTATACAAATTGCACTTTATTTTTAAATGAAACCAAACATTTAAATATTAAATTATAAAAATACATTCCCCAAAACCTGTCGAATGTATTTCCAGAAAATCTATTGGTTTTTTTTGCTGAATTTGATAGTGTGGAATGCAAATTCATCGAGGTGAAAACAAATAATATTTTCGATTGCACCAAATAGCAATCGAAAATACTAGCCAGGATCTAATACATGCCACATCATTGCCTAAAGTTTTTCGGATTGTGGAAACCTCAATTAATCTTGCATCTATTTCTGTACCAGATTATGATTAGAATAGGCGAAAGATTATATTTTATTGGTTTTTTGTACGAATGTTTTTCTCATGTATTTTTAGTATATTTTAAACCTACTATATTTTAAATTTCTCTCAAACCTGCGAAATTTCATTTTAGATATTTTGTATGTGTTTTCGGTTGATAAAAAATCTCTCCTGAAGTTTAGAATTATTCTGATCCTATTAACTCCAATTGCTTATTATTACCATCTAGTGGTATTCCGATAATAGCATTTATTTTGGGTTTATGGTATTCAAAATCAATTCAATGTATGAACCTGTAAATATACCCCCTTCAGCTCACTTGATCACATCCTGGCATTCAACACCAGCTCAAAATTACGTCACAATATTTTTTTAGATTTTTTTGAGAATAATTAAAATTTGAATTTTAAAACTTACTTTTTTTAAGTTAATACTTCTAATCTAATGATACCTACTTCTAGTAGGAGCTATTATAATTCTTTTAAAAAATTTAAGTTTTTATTAGCTGTAATAAAAGGAATATAATTTACAATATTAATAATCATGCAAACGGATGAAATAAAATACCTACAACTTTGAAATAAAATTCAAAACGTAATATTAAAAAATAAATACCGAAAGGATATTATCACAGGTAGCAATTTAGTACAAAATCAAGACGTCGTCTACAACGAAGGGAAAAAAGAATGGTTCTTTATTGGAAAATTCAAACAAAAATTTACTGAAAAAAACTTGAACGACCTACTAGCAGAAAAAAATACCAATGTCAAATTAGTTATCGAAAAATTGGAAAAATAGGATAAATTTACTCAAGAGAAATATTCATGCTTTAAAGTTGGGGTACCTTTGGAAGCAAAAGAATTATTTTTACAAGATGAAAACTGGCCTGCTGGTATAACAATTCAGTTTTTTCGATTTCAAAGACCCACAACAAACAGATTTAGAACATATAAACCCCAATATAGCTCAATGCGAAGGCCAAGATATACAGGACAAACAAGGAGTATTAATTAAAAAACCTAGACATAAAGTGACACCAAAAAAACAACCAGAACAAGAAGCTACTACAAAAACAAATATTTCGATTTTCACTTTAATTCATATAAATATTCAAAGTATTTTTAATAAAGTCGATCAACTAGAGATCTTACTAAAGGAAGAAAATCCTGATATAGTCTGCATTACCGAAACATGGACAAATGTAAATAACGATAATTTGGTGACAGTAAGTAGTCACAAAAAAATGTGCAGTTATGATGCTAGGGAACGTACCATATAAAGACTATGACAGAGGTGAAAATATCAGTCTAGAAATGGAGATCGAATGTGTATCCTCCGTTATAGAATTCTGTAACACGCCAATAGGTATTGTTTTGGTCTACAGACCTCCATCAGGGTCCATAGATGTATTTTTAAATCGATTGTCAACGCTGCTAAGTCATCTAAGAAGAAAATGCCAATTTATGATACTAACCGGAGATTTCAACATTGACATGTCCGCAAATTTAAAAAAAACGAGTCTTTTTAATGACCTCCTAAAATGTTTTAATTTAAAAAATTTCCTTAATAAACCAACAAGGATCCAAAAAACAACTAAAGGCATTTGCGAATCAGAAATAGATAATATCTTCACTAACTTCACAGATCACAGAGTTACATGTGATATATTAAACACTAGCATATCTGACCATTTAGGACAAAAGATATGTATAACATTTAACTCCAATAATATATCTCAAAACCCAACAATACCTCAAACACCTATTTTTCGAAGAGACCTATCATTGGTTAATGTAAACCATCTGAAACGTCTTATGGAAAAAGAGGAATGGACTGAAATTTACAAAGGAGACCTAGATACCGCATTTAATTCATTTATGTCCACCTTTACAAATTTACTGGACATTTCTTATCCCAAAAAGCAAATATTAATTAAGTCGAAACCAAATAATAATGCACATAAAAAATGGATCAACTTTGAAGTAATAACATCAAGTAATAACCTCAAGGAAATGCATTCGATTCTGATACATAACCACTCAGAGGAATTAAAAGAGAAATACAAATTAGAAAAAAAAGTACACAAGAAACTTATTAAAGATACGAAAAGTAAATTCTATTCTTCAGAAATTGATAATGCATCAAATAAACAGCAAAAAATCTGGCAAATACTTAATGAAGAAATTGGTCGGAATAATAAACAGAGAATCCATCAAATAAAGAATGAAAACGAAATCGTTGAAGATCCACAGATAGTAGCAAATTTGTTTGGTGAATATTTTAGTACAGTTATCACCAAAAAAATAAATGAGCATTTTGGGAACAACATATCAACTTCCTGCACAATGACTGCTAGAAATAACTTCTCGTTTTTCCTTAAACCCATATAGAAAGTTAGCTTGATATTAATCGTAATTATATTGTACTTATATTGATACATCTTATAATGAAAATCAAGCTTAGTTTGATATTATATTTATATTGTTTTTAATCCAACAGTGCAATATAGAAGACACAACATGATTTAATATTGTAATAAAAATGATTTTCAATATATTGAATGCGCGTGCCAACACCAATAATAACCCAATATTAATTATTTTGCGGGAATAACTGGCAACACTGTAGACGGACGTCATTTTGCGCGCGAACGGAGCCACAGAACGGAGCGAAAAGCTGTGTTGAGTCTTCAGTGGTCTTGTTTCTTGCTGTTTCTTATAAAAAGTAAGTGCTGTTTGTTTTACATTAATTTGTACAAAAATCTATTTAATGTCCACAAAAATAAATATAAAAGTTTCTGGGATTAATTTGTACAATATAAAGGAACATTATTGAGAAGGTTTGTAGGTTAGGTTAAATAAAATCGAAAGCAAGCATGAAGTAAATTTCATTTATATGAAGGAAATTAACTCTAAAATACATGTTAAAGAATTATATTCTGAACTTTTTCATTTATGCAGTTTAGAACATAATTTCCTTAAATGGACATTGGAATTATTTTGTCATAGTAAAATACACCAGAGGCGAAGTGCAGTCCATGCCTCCGCAAAATAACTAAAATCTGAAATTTACATCAACAGTTTCATTTTGTAGAGTAGTAATAGTATTTTACGCAAGGAATCAAGAAAGTGAAAAATTTCATGAGTATGAAATTAGCCGAATGAGGTGCGAGCTTATTGAGCAGGCTATCAAACAAGAAAAAAAAATTTTTTTCCAATTGTGTATGCTATTTTTCATGGTACCACTTAAAAAACAATTTTTATGTAAAATTTTAATAATAATTTACTAAAAATATATTTTAATTTTAGACGATCGGGAACTATGGCAAAACCTAAGTCTAAAAAAGAGTATGCGAATAAAAAGAAAAAAAATTCAATTAATGAATATTTTTGAAACAAGTAATATTAATCGTAAACAAATTGAAAACAATTTTATGACAGCTAATGATGATTTGAGTAATGGAAGTATTAGTCCCTCTAGAACGAGCTTTAGTAGCACTTCTTCTTTGATCACAATTACTAGTGAAACTAATTTTAATCCTAACCTTGAATTACAATATGATTCTGATATTTCATTTCCTATCAGCGAACAAAGCAATAATGAATCTTACTTACCAGATAACAGTGGTTTATTACAAAACAATACCAGTCATTTATCAGAGGAACTGAGACTTTGGGCGATTAAGCAAAATGTAAAGCACACCCAACTTGATTCTCTTTTAAAGATATTAAGAAAGCACCATAATGATTTGCCAACATGTTCTAAAACTCTTTTAAAAATTACATCAACTATAAAAATTTTTACCATGAAAAGTCTTCGACAAACTGACGGACAGTTCGCATATTTAGGAATAGAGAATAATTTAAAACCGATATTATCTAAAATATTTACTTATGTTTCGAATAATATAATTGAATTAATTATTAACATTGATGGTATTCCTATTCACAAAAGTACTTCGATGCAGATGTGGCCTATATTATGTAATATTTATTCTCCTCATTTTAAAATCAACCCATTTGTAATTGCAATTTTTTACGGGAATAGCAAACCGAATTGTTTACATGAATATTTAAACGACTTTATAACAGAAACAAAATATTTAAATAAAAATGGATTTTTTTTTGAAGATAAGTTTTTCCAAGTAAAAATAAAATCAATAGTTTGTGATGCACCAGCTCGTGCCTTTATTAAATGTGTAAAGGGACATGGTGGATATTTTAGCTGCGAGAGGTGTATTATAAAAGGAGTACGTATTGATAAAACTGTAAAATATCCGGACCTCAATGAACCTCTTCGGTCAAATGAATCATTCAGGCAACAGATAAATAAAGAACATCATCTTGGCATTTCCCCTTTAACTGAATTAGACAACTTTGACATCATAAAAGATATTCCGTTAGACTATATGCATATGATTTGCTTGGGTGTAATGAAAAAAATACTTACCTTATGGGTTAAAAAACGCAAGTGTGCATATAGTTTATCCAGTCAAAATATAAATAATATAAATATTTTAATTCAATCCTTAAAAAAGTGTGTTCCATCCGAAATTACTCGAAAACCAAGAGGTCTTGATGAGTTAGACAGGTGGAAAGCCACCGAGTTTCGATTTTTTTTGTTGTATATAGGACCAATTATTTTAAAAGATTTTTTACCGAAAAAGAATTATAAAAATTTTTTATACCTGCATTGTTCGATAAGAATTTTATGTTCAAAATCTATGATTACTAGCTATGGAACAGATGCAGTTACTTTTATAAGAAAATTCTTTAAAGGGGTTCTTAAATTATATGGTCCTGAAGAAGCTACTTACAATTTACACGGCATAGTTCACTTAGTTGACGAAGCAGTTAATTCAAATCAACCATTAGACAATATAAGTTGTTTTGTATTTGAGTCATTCTTGGGAAGGTTAAAAAAACTGATTCGTGGACCAAACAAGCCCCTTGAGCAAGTATGTAATAGATTACTAGAACGCAGTTCAATTATCAATTTTTCAATAAACGAACAACCAACCGAACTAAATTATAAAAATGATGGTACCATTAAGTCACTAATATTTATGAATTTCACTTTATCTTGTAAAAGCCCTGATTGCTTCGTTTTACTTAAAACTAATAAAACTCTTGAGATAACGCAAATTGAATCACAAGATAGTGATATAATTATTTCAGGAAACATTTATCAGAACAATGACAACTTTCATACAATTATTGATTCAAAATTTATTCAATATTTTATTATTTCAGAGAAAAGTTCATTTGTATTCAAAATTAAATTGGAAGATATATTAACAAAATGTATTGTTTTTAAAAATGATACTACTTTTTATTCAGTTGCTTATTTACATTAAAATTCTGTTTTTATGAACAAATATTTTGTTTCTTTCCCATCCGGTCCTTTAATTTTCTACAATAAAACTTTTATATATAAAATACAAAATCTGTTGCCAAATTTTATTTTAGAAATAATAATATAAATAATTATTATAAATCATAAATTCCAATTACTTTTTATCGGTTCTATTATAATGATTATTAGTTTTTACGTTTATTTTTTAATTAGAAATTTATTCAAGCTGTGGTTCTTAAAAAATATATTTATTTTTTAAATTTCTTGAACTTTTCAATACTATTAAGTTCTAATCCATTTTAAATCGATTAGATTCAGGAAAAATTCCAATCAACCTGACGATTTAATGAACATGTCTGTTTCGTGGGATGTTGTACTATGGGTGGACGAAAACTCGATTGGAGTTGTTCCGACATCATGGAAAGTGCAAAAATCATTATACCTATGGCCCAGGTTAAAATTATCAAAAATACAAAAACTTATTGAAAAATGCGATTCTCCAAATCTAAAATATTCGTATGATGAATTGAAGGTAATTTATAAGGGTACGCATTGCACATATGTTGAAGCAGAACAACTTGCCAATCAATTGACTGCAGCCACCTCACATTCAGAGTCAGAATCATATTCCCAAAGACCATCAAAGTCTTCTTATGGTGATGAAGATTTTAACAAACCAAAGTCGAAAGGAAAACAGAATGAGACCAAGAATTACACATGTACACAGGTTCCATTATTTACACCAGGTTTAAATGATGTGCCTACTTTAAATGACAATACCGAAATTCTTAATGTAATTTCCGAATCTTTAAGTAAATTATTCGGAGAGGTGCAGGAAATAAAGACCTAGAATTCTTTTATTCTGTCCACTTTAAATCGTATAAGATCTGAAAAGGGATTAATCTCAAATCATCCAAAATGGCTTCAAGACAAATTACCATTGAAAACTGAAGAAGAGTTTGCTTGGCTAGAAAATTGGTTACCAGCAAAATCAGATGAATTGGTAAGCTTACAAAATGTTTATTATTATTTAATATTAAACTATTTTATTTGTAGCAAATGAGTTGTCTCTTGTAGGTGGCGAAACTGTTCGTCAAAATACCAATTTTATAATTAAAAAGCTACTCAGCAAAAATTTAGCTTTACAATATTCTTCGGTAGGAAGAAGAGAGAAGAAAAATTTTTCCGCCACTAAATTATATACATCAGTTCTCAGTGAGTATTAGCTGCGGTGATTGACCTTATTATGATTGAAAATTGTTCCCGCATATTTATTTCTTTCTATGAATTTTTTTTGGTTATTTTTAAGGATACACTCTCATTTACTGAAAGAACTAATTCTTCAGTAAAAGCTGTTTTAGATGGGCACATTTTGTTAACAAATTGACTCAGAATGTGTGCGCAATGTGCAGTGGCAGCTGAGTTGATCTTACATAAGATTTGTGGTAGAAATAGAAATATGCCTGTATAATACAGGTCTTATACACACATTTAAAATATTTATAAGAAATCTTTGAAAAGGTATTTTTAAATTTTAAAAACTTTTTAGAAGCAGTAAGGATCCGATTTCCAAGTGCTTCGGATTTGGACATTATACGAAGCGTAGGATTATCATTGGCTACAGCAGGTGATCGAGAAGGTGGTCGAAAGGAGAAAGCAAAGGACAAGATATTCGTATTAGCCACCACTGACGGTGAAATAGTGCCAAATGTTCAAATTGACATTGCTGACGAAGATGATCTTGCTGATGAAGAAATTCAAAACTAAAGTTTAAACTTTTTTATGTCATCATGGCACAACTATAATTTTTTTTTATGAATCGTAAATGGAAACAATCATTATTCTTATTATTATCAAATAATAATAAGGTTAGTAAATGTATTTGTATTATTACGAACTTTTTACGTTACAAATATTTTGTTATTAAATTTTAGGTGATCCTACTAAGAAGTTGATAATGATTTAAGAAGAGATATCCAGAATAAAGTTTTATTTTTATTTTTTATTTCAGTTTAAAAGTTTATAAAATTAATTAATAAATATTTACTTTGAATTATAAAATTTTTACTTATTTCCATATTAATATTATAATAAGGTCCTTTTATTCTAGCTTTCTTAAAAACTGTCTCGCTCTTACTCGCACCAAATTTAGGCTGAATATATGAAACGAGGAAAAAATCACACAGCTAGAAAAACAGATATCCAAATAATTAAAAAATTATAACTTTTGTATACCATTTAAATTCCAAGCAATTTTATAGTTATTATTGTTGATGAAGATTGCAGTTGTATGGACAGTGGATGGAAAATGGAAACACTTTTTAAACTTTTATTATATACCATTTAATTGTTGTAATTTTGGTTTGGTAATAATTACAGTTATCAGAACAATGGATAGGATATACTTTTTGAACTAATATCATTTTTTTGCCAATTACCTTCGGCAAACAATGTTATCTTTTTCTTATTTTGAAAATCATCCACTTATCATTGATTTTTAAATATTGAAAAAGATAACATTGTTTGCCGAAGGTAATTGGCAAAAAAATGATATAAGTTCAAAAAGTATATCCTATCCATTGTTCCGAAAACTGTAATTATTTTCCAAATATAAAGAAAAGTGGTATTAACAATATTGCATATATACAGTATTGCCAATATTGAACAAACATTGTAATTACAATATATTGAGAATTCATTGTTTTTACCTTGAATATCATGATAAACTCAAATAGTGGTGAAAACGTTCGTATAATGATTAATATTGGAAGAAAACAAACAGCTTTTTTCGAACTCTTTTATTCTTAATTGTTTTTTTTTTTTTTTTTTTTTTTTTGCTCAATTTACAACTCAACCACCAACAAATGTAATGAGCCTATTAGCTCACCTTTTACATCATTTAATCTCTTTACGCTTCTTTACACTTCATCAAATCACTTCCCTTCACTACCAACACTGGGTTCTCCCTCGCAACCCATTTTTACTAACACTGGGTTCTCCCACGCAACCCATTTCTAATCACTTCACTGGGTCCACTCACGCAACCCAGTATAACTACTTATAGCCTACTAACTCATCTTAACCCTGCCTGGGTTATTACACAACCCTTAAATGAAAACCCAACCTCACGTTTTCCGCGCCAAACAAGAGTACAAACCACTCGTACTTAATTACAGCGCGGCTCCTCAACTCACACTGCCCGCAGTTGACAATGACCTCGATTCAACCTACTCACGTACTCCCAAAATCAAATTCCCTGCAATGAAAATACATCCCAAATTGTACCTTAGTTATTACACTGCCTCACTCATTTTCTGAGGTACTCGTCGTGGACAATGCAGACAATACCGTCCTGTTGAACCTTTCCACCTGCCCGTTTGCTCTTGATGTCGCAACTGCATTTAAAATTAGAATAATACCGTGTTTTCGGCAAAACTGTTTAAATTTCCTCGATGTAAAAGCTGTGCCACGATCAGCTCTAATTCTTTTACGAGCACCAAACAACGTAAACAGGCGTTTCAAGAATCTCTCCACGTACCTCTCTTTAGTAGATTTTACAGCCTCGAGCGCAGTGTATTTAGTGAATGCATCCACGCTTACTATCAAATGCATATTCCCTCGAGGGTTTTTTTTGGAAAGGTCCAAGGTGATCTATGTGAATAGTATGATAAGGTACAGCAACTTTTTGTATTGGATGTAAATACCCTTCATTTTTACCTCCCGCTGATTTATATTAAAGACAAGGTATGCAACGGGCGATGTATTTTTCGACATACTTTCTGACATAGGACATTAAGGGTTTTCTCTGTAGAAAAATGTCCCATATCATCATCGGCCTTACATACGACTTGTTGTCTCATGCCACGTGGAACCACCCATTAAATACCTTTTACAGTTATTCGGTAAACCCTTCCATTACGCAATGCATAATTCTTATAGATTTGCCTTTCGTACTCATCTTTTAGTGTCGGTGAGCTGTCCAGATAATACCCAATCGACAGGTTCTATTCTCAGGACAAGAGTCTGTCTGTCGTCTGGTGCTACCTCACTGTAGTCAGGGTTTCGGCTCAACGCGTCCACATGCTTCATTTTCTCGCCAGGTCTATACTTGACTTCGAAATCAAACTCTAGCAGTTCCAATAACCACCACCGTCCAATGCGTGGAACAATATTCCTTTTTGAACTTGCTGTTTTGAGGGCATTGCAGTCGGTCACTACTTTAAACTTTCGCCCTAATAAGTAACACCTAAATTTCTTTATACTTTCCACAACTGCAAGAGTTTCTAGTTCATATGAGTGATACTTAGTTTTTGGTGTGGTTGTCTGTCGACTGAAATATGCCACAAGTTGTAATTTTCCACTTTTATTTTGCATCAGAATTCCTGCCACCCCCAGTGCTCTAGCGTCGGTATGCAATTCAGTAACGTCATTGGGGTCGAACAATGCCAGCAAGGGCCGCGTGCTTAAAATATTCTTTAATTTTTCGAAAGATTTTGCTTTTCCCAATTCAGGCAAACTCTCTGCAAAACAATCTCTGAAATCATCCAACAAAACAAATAGTTTTTCCTTAATTTCCTGATCTACTTCGCCAATTAATATTTTGTTTCGTTCAAGAGTTCTTTTATTTGATTTTCTGCAATGCTTAAAACCTGAGCACCAACATCTAGGTTGCAACTGTGATCTCTCACTAAGGGGTTTTCCCTACCTAAATTTAATTCATGCTCTGAAATATTGATCACAGGTACAAAAGTTTTAAATTTATCCGATACCGAAATAATCACTCGGAGAATAACGTACTCCCCTTCATCTAAATTCCTTAAGCTTGATTCAATTAGCAAATAACCTACGAAATTATCCCCTGCTTTCACCTCCACATTGGCTACATAACTTGGCGGAATTGTAACATCTTTAACCGGAAACAGAGCAATTCTAGTTAGTTCAGGTTCAATCGCCAAAACTGAAGGTTCTTGATCAAAGCGAACAAATTTTAAAGTCGTATTTGTTTTAACAACTAAAATTCCTGGATTTTCCGTAAAAGTTTGACCTATTATAAAAGGAAATTGCTGAGCACTATCGGGCACAATATAAACTGGAACCATCTCCTGAATTTCGTCCAACTTTATTTTTACAGTAAACATTCCTAAAGCTAATACAGATCCCCCACCATACACACGTAGAACAAAATTATTTACAGGTTCAATATTTACATTAAGTTTTTTTAGGTTCCGAGTGTTTAATGAAATTACACCCACTACCAAAGTCAATATAAGTGTCGAATGGTTGCCCGGCTATACTACTATACTTTTAATAATTTTTTTTATCTTTGTTAGGTGCCAATAGTCATATATTTTTGGAAATGCCCAGGCTCGCCACAACGGAAGCAAATTTTGCCCTTACGGCACTCTAACCTTGTATGGCCCTCCGCACCACAATCAAAACAACGCAGCTTTTCTTCCCGTCGTCCATAAGGTTAAGGATGCCTTACCGGATTCCGATGTTTGAATTTTAAATTTTTCTGCTTGGGAACAAAAGTACTAGATCCTGGCGCTGCTACACGGGTCTTACAATTTTTCAAATAAGCAAGTAAACCTTCACACCTATCAAAATTTGCTGCAAACGAAGCAGCTTCCACCATTGGGTCAGCTAGCCCATCAATAATACACGATAAAGCGTTCGGGCCCGTAATACCACAGTTATTTAACAGAATGAGCTTATGATAATAATATTCTGTAAAGTTTTCATTCGGTTGTCTCTTTCGAGCAAGCATTAGTCTAAGTTGATCGCAAAAGTTGAATTTAGATGGAAAACTGTAATTGAAACGGGTAAACAAAAACGCTATCGCTTTCACTGCTCGGTTTGTTTGGTCGCCATTATGTTATTTGACTATCGGTTATGTGACCCCACACCTGAATGTAAAAAGGTCAAAAATATAGGGGATAAATGTAGGCGTCTTTTTGATTGTACGACCAAATTCATCTGCTTAAATACCAATTAATGAATTACTTTCGAGCTTAAGATTTACACACTTATCACCGTTTGCAATCAGTTTACTTAACATAATGCACCAACCTTGAAATTCCTACAACAGGG
Source organism: Stenus bimaculatus (assembly GCA_963971135.1). Lineage (NCBI taxonomy): Eukaryota > Metazoa > Arthropoda > Insecta > Coleoptera > Staphylinidae > Stenus > Stenus bimaculatus. Next base: position 42,676,858 of record OZ020181.1, read on the forward strand.
AAACCGCGCTGAGGACGGTTCCATTATTTTGAACTTGCTCCGAAAATTCACCTCCGCCAATCAGCCAAGTTAAGCATAAACCATTCGTCGATAAAGCAAGCGGGTCATGCAACATTGAGTCAGGCATTAGTTCAAGACAACATTGAGAAACTTAATAGTACTCACCGGGGCCCTTGGGTCCCTTTTAGTTGATGACAAAACTCCAGCCCTTGGGTTGCAGCTAGTGGCTCCTGAAAGACCGTATTCGCTAGCCAGGCCCCTACTTGGGCCTGCTCAACTAGACATAACTATTAATTAACTAGCCAGGCCCCTCCTTAGGCCTGCACAACTAGTTACAACTGTTAATTAACTAGCCAGGCCCCTCCTTGGGCCTGCACAACTAGTTACAACTATTAATGAACTAGCCAGGCCCCTCCTTGGGCCTGCACAGCTAGACACAACTATTAATTAACTAGCCAGGCCCCTCCTTGAGCCTGCTCAACTAGTTACAACTATTAATTAACTAGCCAGGCCCCTTCTTGAGCCTGCTTAACTAGTTACAACTCAACCACCAACAAATGTAATGAGCCTATTAGCTCACCTTTTACATCATTTAATCTCTTCACGCTTCTTTACACTTCATCAAATCACTCTAGCAAACCTTCACACTTTAGGGTTCAACCTAGCGCCCCTTCACTACCAACACTGGGTTCTCCCTCGCAACCCATTTTTACTAACACTGGGTTCTCCCACGCAACCCATTTCTAATCACTTCACTGGGTCCACTCACGTAACCCAGTATAACTACTTATAGCCTACTAACTCATCTTAACGCTGCCTGGGTTATTACACAACCCTTAAATGAAAACCCAACCTCACGTTTTCCGCGCCAAACAAGAGTACAACCCACTCGTACTTAATTACAGCGCGGCTCCTCAACTCACACTGCCCGCAGTTGACAATGACCTCGATTCAACCTACTCACGTACTCCCAAAATCAAATTCGCTGCAATGAAAATACAAGCGCTTGATGCAATTCAGAAAACTTGCAGGTCAACGTAGAAATACTCAACAATTTATTTTGCAACCCCTTTATTAATTAAATGAAAATTAAATACAACTCTACACTATTTATATTTTTAATTTTTTTTTTATTTCTAAATGTCCTAAATAATTAAAACGGGCTCAAATATTATGAATTCACTTTTAAATTTGTTAAACGATTCATGATTGTAATATACGAAGGATCCCGGACTTTATTTTGCGCGTTTTTGTTTTTAACACAAATGCTTTTCTGTGTAAAAAAATCATAACGGACACGCTGAGGTGCGTTTCAGAATTAATCATTGTAGCGTTTTATTTCGCTGTAGCTCCCAGGAGGATTTATTTTACCTTATTTTGTCTTTTTTTGTTTTGTTTTGTGGTCGTTAATTTTAATTAATCGATTTTTGGCAATTTATCCTATGCAACCAACCAGGCAGATTTTTATTCTTTCCATATAAGGAAATTTTATAATTTCGAATTCATCCGCTCCCAGATGTGAGCAAATTTTGGGAAATTTAAAATGTGTCACGAGGAGACATTATTTGATTCGCAAGTCCGCTAGTGCGTTAAGCAGTCGAAGAATTAATAGAAATTGAGTTTCAATCGTTTTGTTTAACGGATTTTATCTTTCTTCTGTTTAATTAAGACCTGGATTTTCTAATTACATTAGCGACATTTGGTTTAGTTGGTGCTTATTGTATTTCGATTTTTCTTTTCGGATTTTTGGACATATCCGGTTCCCGCAACAGTGACTTGCAGAATTTTAATTCTAAAACCCGAACGCCTGGGTAAGTTCTCGACCTTTTTTTTATTGCTGTTTGTGGCTCTGTAGTGTATTTGTTCTTTTTTTTTTCTTCTGAAGTACCTACTATTATTTTTAATTGGAATTTAGGCGTATTTCGTCTCTCTAAAGCTTTTTCTTTTACCATAGGTTTTAAGTTTGGGAAGAAACCTGGTGGGTTTCCTACCATTTTGGATTTTGGATTCAATTTTGGTCGTTGGAATTGATTTGTGTTCCTGTTTTTTTGTTTTTCCTCCCGAGATTATCTCTGGTTGTGGTCACGTTCCTCGTTGGCGGTGGAAATTCTTCGCCCCATTGGAGCACATTGTTGGCGTTCCTGGATACATCGGACCTAGAACAGATAAGCTAGTTTTAAGAGGAAAAGAATATTTGCGTCGTTTAAAATTGCAATACATACCTTTTATTTAATTTTCACTAGTTATTTCATGCTTGGTGCATTATAGTGGCCATTTTGAATTTTTATTATCACTGTTGCTTTTGAGCGGAGACGGCCTTCAAAAATTTTATATCAATAGTAAATCGATCTATTATCGAAGTTACCTTTTTATTTTGGGAAAAATAAAGTTTATTAAATTAATTTAAGAAATTAATTTTGGAATTTTGCTCTAGTATTTTGTTTGTTCATAAGTAATTAATTCAACCGATTGTTGCCTTGAAATCTATTTAATTGTGGTTGAAGTCGCTATTTTGTCTCACAATTTTATCATTCATAAATTTTCATATTTTCTTTAAAATTTTTAATATTATTCTTCCAATATTTTTTTTTGTGCGTTTTACCTTTATTGAAGGTAATTATGCTAATTTATTTGACGGCTATAATTGATGTGTTACTCTTATATTGCGCAATATTTTACTTAGACTGTAAGCGACAAATAACGTTATTTTTCGTCAAAATTTTCTTTTGTAACTTCTACGCTAATCACCATTTTATTTTAAGACTGAAAAGTTTTAATGAACACATTTTATTATATGTATGTAACTATACCTTGAATATATCTAAATTAATTTTGGTGAAATTGTTGCCTTTGCTTCTTACCTTTTAAAAAAAAATAAAATAGAGATTTCAAAATTTTCGTGACTTCTTTTGAAGTTGGATGGTCGTAAAGTCACGTGGCGCCCTCAGGTTATTTCTTTTTTTGCTTTATTAAGAAATCACTTTACTCACTCCCACCTCCGTAGAGCTACCGTAGCCGACGATCCATCTCTGATTTTATTTAATTGCTTGCTTTTAGTTTATGATTTTTGTTTAACTTTTAAAAAAAAAAAAAAAAAAAACGCCACATTTTTGGCGCCCAACGTGGGGCCCGATAACAAAAAAAAAGGTAACTACATTGAAGGTCGAAATTTAAATATACATATATAAGATTTGATAATTAAATAACACCAAATAAAATACTTAGATATAAAAAAAAAATATAATTTTGATAATTAAATAAAACCAAATTAAATACTTAGGTCGATTTTAAAAAGAAATAATAATATAGTTGATAATTAAATAGAACTAAATAAAATAAAATTAAGAATAAGAAATAGGAATATAACTGAAAATAATATTTTTATTTGTTATTTTAGGTTTAATTGTTTTTGTTTATAGATTTCTTTTCCCCTATAGATATTGCCCTTATCACAAATTTTGTCTAGGTACTGTGTTCTAGGAACTGCTATATTAGCTGTTATCTATTTTTATCCCCGTACCCTTTATTTTTTTTGCGGTTGCGTTTGTTCTTGCCTCAACATGGCAGGAGAATATGAGGTAAATCGTTTAAAAGTCAACGAGTTGGCATACGAATTAAAGATACGAGGATTCCCTGGGACTGGGAGTTGCGAGGCCATGAGAGCTGAACTACGCAGTGTCGTACGGTTCGAAAAGGAAGGTAATAAGATGGACTATCCTGTTCATCCATTTACGTTTGAGGAGGATCGTTTAGGTATTACGGAAACTATGGAAAGTTTAGGAGACTTAATCAAAGAATTTCCTGGAATTTAAAACAGTAATGAGCACAAAAGGATTAATAGTCGATTAGCCCATGTGATCTCTAGAATGAGAAGGATGGTAACCACAGACGACACCCAAAAGGCGGCTAAAGCGAAACTTATAGTCGACGGACTTACTCTATCCTCTACGGTTGATACTGCTATTCGTAAGCACCGACGTAGTTCACGTTTATCCTCAGTATTGTTAGTAGGCGAGGCCGACCAGGACGAAGCTCACGAGGAGTCGGATGAAAGCTACGAAGAAGAATTCGACCCGATTACGGAAGATGGACCGATAACTAGTAGCCCAATCCGAACAGCGAAACCGACAATCGCAGTTTGTAAATGGAACTTACACTTTGGTGGAGAGGCCGGAGAATCCGTTAATGCTTTTATAGAAAAAGTTGAAGAAATGTGTGAGGCCAGGTATGTGAGTAAGCAAGATCTGTTCAGAAGTGCGATAGATTTGTTTAAAGGACAAGCAGCGATTTGGTTTAGTGCCAACCGTAGGACCCTTCACACTTGGACTGACTTAAAGGATGCTCTTTTGGAAGAATTCCAATCACCATTTTATCAAGAGGAGTTATACGAAGAGATTAAGCACAGGACCCAAGGTCCGAAAGAATCAATAGGTTTATACCTTGCGAAGATGTGTACCTTATTTGGTCGTTTAGGAATGCACATACCAGAGGCTACGAAAGTAAAGATTCTTAGGAGGAACATAGCTCCATACTATCAGAGTCAACTAGCATTAACCCAAATTGATTCCATAGACCATCTCAAGAAGTTATGTCAACAACTCACCGCCAGTAAAGCGTCATTGGAAGCCTTTACACCTCCTACTAATAGGGCTAGAGTATTGGAACCTGAATTAGCTTACATAGATACCGATGCGTCTCCATCTAGCTCTGCAGTTGCCACTACAGATTCAGCCTCAACCTCAAAAGCGTGCTTTAGGTGTAGAAAAGTGGGACATCTTGCTAGAAATTGTCGAGAGTTAGGATCAGCCACGTTCTGCTACAAATGTAGGAGACCAAACTGTACGATTAGGACCTGTACCTCGTGTAATAGTTCGGGAAACGGAAGGATGAGGTCGTAGGATGTCGGGAACGTACCTCAAACCTAAATGTTTTACCGAAGCAGTTTCCACAAAAGTTAGTTATAGATTATATTTTATCCCATGTTAACTCAGATCAGCGACCATATGTTGAAGTCGATATTTTTGGAGTCAAAATGCTTGGTCTCTTAGACTCAGGAGCTACTTCGACTATTTTGGGAGGAAGTGGCCTTCAAATCTTAAAACAGTTAGGGCTAAGTTTGGATGATAATACTAGAAGCCGTTGTACCGTAGCTAATGGAACTTCGTGTGAATCCTTGGGACATATATCGGTTCCGATTAGATTATTAGAAAGGATGGTGGTTTTGAATGTACTCGTGGTTCCAGACGTGAAACACAACTTAATTTTAGGTATCGATTTTTGGAAAGAAATGCAGATTATCCCCGATCTACATAGTGACGCCTGGAATTTTAGGTCTCAGGAAGTCGCCACCCTGGAAGAGACACAACACCTTTCGGAGTCTCAGAATCACCGCTTGCATCAATTAGTCGCTTCCTATAGGAACAAGATGGGAAAATCCATTGGGTGTACGAACTTAGTTGAACATAAAATTATAACTGAGTCACCACCAGTTAAGCAACGATATTATCCCGTGTCGCCCTATATTCAGAAACATATCGATGAGGAGCTAGATAAGATGTTGCAAGAGGGTGTCGTGGAAAAGTCAAGCTCAGGTTGGTCGTCTCCAGTTTTATTAGTGAAAAAAAAAGATGAATCCTATCGCTTTTGCGTCGATTTTCGTAAATTAAATGCTGTTACGAAGAGGGATGCGTATCCCATACCATATATATCTGCAATTTTAGATCGTCTGCAAAACGCTAAGTATATTTCTTCCTTGGACATCAAGTCTGCTTACTGGCAAATACCAGTGGAGGAATCCAGTCGCGACTATCTTAGTTTCACGGTGCCTGGAAGAGGATTATATCGGTTTGCCAGGATGCCGTTTGGCTTGCATAACGCTCCACCTACGTGGCAACGACTCATAGATTCCGTATTAGGACCTGAATTAGAACCCTTCGTCTTCGTCTACCTGGACGACATAATTATAATCGCACCTACATTCGAAAAACACTACGAGATACTGGAGGAAGTGCTCAATAGACTTTATTTAGCTAGACTTACCGTTAGTTTTGATAAGAGCCACTTTTGCCGTCAGGAATTACGCTATTTAGGGTACATAGTTACAAGTCATGGGATTAAGGTCGATCCGGAGAAAGTAACGGCGATCCTAAATATTCCCACTCCTAAGAATGTATCGGAGGTTAGACGAATCATTGGCGCCGCCTCTTGGTACCGAAAATTCATTCCCAAGTTTTCGGAAATCATAGCACCTCTCACTAACTTGTTAAAGAAATCCGTTAGGTTCAATTGGGATTTGTCTTGTGAAGAATCCTTGAGAAGGATGAAGACTTTGTTAGTTTCTTCTCCGATTTTGGGCTGTCCCGAGTTCGGGAAACCATTCCTATTGCAATGTGATGCTTCAGGTTACGGTATTGGTGGAGTATTAAGTCAAGAAGGCGCTGAGGGGGAAACAGTTATTTGTTACCTCAGTCGTTCACTGTCGAGAAATGAGAAGCGTTACACTACAACAGAACGTGAGTGCCTTGCTGTGATCTGGGCGATAGAGAAACTTCGTCCGTACCTGGAGGGTGCGGAATTCACGGTTATTACGGACCATCACTCGCTGATTTGGCTCAACAATTTAAAAGACCCTCAAGGCCGCTTAGCAAGATGGGCAGTACGACTTCAACAGTACCATTTTAAAATATTGCATCGTAAAGGAAAAGATCACGCTGTACCTGACGCACTTTCGAGAGCAGTACCCGATATTGGGTCGATAGAAGCCGAAGAGAAGGATCCGTGGATTGAGAAGATGATGGAACTAGTGCTTAGTGACCCGAGAAAGTATGTTAGATGGTCGGTAGTTGATGGAAAATTATTTAAGAGATGTCCATCAAGGAGTTCTAAGTTTAACCTGGATGAGGATGAATGGAAGTTGGTACCTGGAAAAGGTTTACGATCTGGAATAATCAATAGTTGTCACTCGCCACCTACATGTGGACACCTAGGTGGGTTTAAAACGTTCAGTAGAGTTGCAGAAAAATATTTTTGGCCTAAGATGCGTGCAGACGCTACTAGGTTTGTTAGTAGATGTATTACTTGTCAACGTTCAAAGGTCGAGCCGAAGCGACCAGCGGGATTTCTTCTTACTCAACCGTCGTGTAACCAGCCTTGGCAAATCGTTTCGGTGGATCTGGTAGGTCCCTTGCCTCGCTCTCTGCGTGGGATTAATTACATCTTGGTAGTGTCCGACTATTTCAGTAAATTTGCCCGATTCTTCCCAATTAGGTCAGCTACGTCCCAAATAGTTTGTAGGTTGGTTGAGGACGAGATAATTTTACTTTTTGGAGCACCGCAACTGCTCATTTGTGATAATGGGGAACAGTTTATATCCAGCCAATTTAAAAATCTTTGCTCAAGCTACAAAACCAAAATTAGATTTGATGCGAACTATCACCCGCAGAGTAACCCAGTAGAACGTGTTAATCGTGTGCTAAAGACTATGCTCATATGCTACGTTCATGACAACCAGCGCGAGTGGGATACGCTTATACCTAAGTTGTCTTGGGCAATTAATACAGCCGTTCATGAGTCGTCAGGATACCCACCATACTTGGTGAACTTTGGCAGAAAACCCATTCTTGTTGGAGGGGAACATAAGAATACCTTGGAAGTGGATACTCCTTTTGAGTTTACCTTTGATCGACATGAAATTTTAGAGAAACCACCTCGTCTCAAAGAATTATTTAAAGACGTACGATCTCGTTTGGCTAAGGCTTATCAAAAGAATAAAACTCCTTACAACCTGCGACATAGAGATGTGCAGTACGAGATAGGCCAGAGAGTATGGCGTAAGAACTATGCCCTCTCTAAAGCTGCAGACTATTTTTCGGCGAAATTGGCAAGTAGATTTGTTGAACCTTTTATTGTCCGGAAAAGATTATCACCTTGGACTTATTCTCTGGAAGATGAGATGGGTAAATATAGAGGAGATTGGAGCAGCAAGGACTGGAAACCGTTCTTGGAAGATGTCTAATTCGAGGTATGAACCTCTCTCGGAAGTTGGGGGGGAATTTGTAGCGTTTTATTTCGCTGTAGCTCCCAGGAGGATTTATTTTACCTTATTTTGTCTTTTTTTGTTTTGTTTTGTGGTCGTTAATTTTAATTAATCGATTTTTGGCAATTTATCCTATGCAACCAACCAGGCAGATTTTTATTCTTTCCATATAAGGAAATTTTATAATTTCGAATTCATCCGCTCCCAGATGTGAGCAAATTTTGGGAAATTTAAATTGTGTCACGAGGAGACATTATTTGATTCGCAAGTCCGCTAGTGCGTTAAGCAGTCGAAGAATTAATAGAAATTGAGTTTCAATCGTTTTGTTTAACGGATTTTATCTTTCTTCTGTTTAATTAAGACCTGGATTTTCTAATTACATTAGCGACATTTGGTTTAGTTGGTGCTTATTGTATTTCGATTTTTCTTTTCGGATTTTTGGACATATCCGGTTCCCGCAACAGTGACTTGCAGAATTTTAATTCTAAAACCCGAACGCCTGGGTAAGTTCTCGACCTTTTTTTTTATTGCTGTTTGTGGCTCTGTAGTGTATTTGTTCTTTTTTTTTCTTCTGAAGTACCTACTATTATTTTTGATTGGAATTTAGGCGTATTTCGTCTCTCTAAAGCTTTTTTTTTACCATAGGTTTTAAGTTTGGGAAGAAACCTGGTGGGTTTCCTACCATTTTGGATTTTGGATTCAATTTTGGTCGTTGGAATTGATTTGTGTTCCTGTTTTTTGTTTTTCCTCCCGAGATTATCTCTGGTTGTGGTCACGTTCCTCGTTGGCGGTGGAAAGTCTTCGCCCCATTGGAGCACATTGTTGGCGTTCCTGGATACATCGGACCTAGAACAGATAAGCTAGTTTTAAGAGGAAAAGAATATTTGCGTCGTTTAAAATTGCAATACATACCTTTTATTTAATTTTCACTAGTTATTTCATGCTTGGTGCATTATAGTGGCCATTTTGAATTTTTATTATCACTGTTGCTTTTGAGCGGAGACGGCCTTCAAAAATTTTATATCAATAGTAAATCGATCTATTATCGAAGTTACCTTTTTATTTTGGGAAAAATAAAGTTTATTAAATTAATTTAAGAAATTAATTTTGGAATTTTGCTCTAGTATTTTGTTTGTTCATAAGTAATTAATTCAACCGATTGTTGCCTTGAAATCTATTTAATTGTGGTTGAAGTCGCTATTTTGTCTCACAATTTTATCATTCATAAATTTTCATATTTTCTTTAAAATTTTTAATATTATTCTTCCAATATTTTTTTTTGTGCGTTTTACCTTTATTGAAGGTAATTATGCTAATTTATTTGACGGCTATAATTGATGTGTTACTCTTATATTGCGCAATATTTTACTTAGACTGTAAGCGACAAATAACGTTATTTTTCGTCAAAATTTTCTTTTGTAACTTCTACGCTAATCACCATTTTATTTTAAGACTGAAAAGTTTTAATGAACACATTTTATTATATGTATGTAACTATACCTTGAATATATCTAAATTAATTTTGGTGAAATTGTTGCCTTTGTTTCTTACCTTTTAAAAAAAAATAAAATAGAGATTTCAAAATTTTCGTGACTTCTTTTGAAGTTGGATGGTCGTAAAGTCACGTGGCGCCCTCAGGTTATTTCTTTTTTTGCTTTATTAAGAAATCACTTTGCTTTTAGTTTATGATTTTTGTTTAACTTTTAAAAAAAAAAAAAAAAAAAAAACGCCACATCATTCTGCAATATGATGTCGGTCCCTTAAGGAACAATTACTAATCTAGTCATAAATTAAACATCTGTGATAATTTTGTGATAATAATATTTTAAATAATTTTATCAATACTCCAAATACGTGTTTTAAACAATATTTTTAATAATCTAATTCAAAAATTATGACTTTAAGTAATTAAAATAAAAGCACATGTTGATCGAGCTGTAAATATTAAGTCGACATCTCGTAGCAGAAAAGAGCCCAATCGATGAGGAAAAACAAAATTGTTATAACTATGCGCCAGTGTTAAATGTTTAATTTCATATAGTTGTGTCTGATGATGCCCTCAATAAGGCGAAACAAGTCACATGAATATGAACACCAAATAAATATTGTCTAGAAACAGTTGGGATTGATTTATTTTTCCTAGTGATATTAATTTCTATCCCAAATCATCGTCAAATCGTTTACTTATATAAAATAATCTAAAGTCAATAAACATAATTTTTTGCTGTATAGGTCCAAAAATAAAATACTGAATGTATTAGGTACACTGGGCTTCCCAAAAGTCCCGGGACGAAACTATAACTTTTGAACGAGTGAAAAAAAAAATAATGAAAATTTGGGTATACCTACAGAGTCATAAAAACTATATTACGAGATGGTTCACAACTTTGTTGCACTTTGGGGGTGTCCCAGGGGATGGCCACCCCAACATTTTTAAATAGCAACCCCTATTGAGTTTCACCTCATTTTAAAGGTAATGAAAAGGACTTTAAATTGGTGTGCAAAATTTTGAAATCGGATCAGCACATCACAAGTTATAACTAAAAATGTCAGACCAGAACTATAATTTTGGGGTAAAATTTGTCCCCTATAAGTCTATAAAAATTTATATAACATATTCCTCAGACGAAAATGGGATAATTTAATCAAACTTATCTTTATCCAAAAATGATATGTTGAAGTGCAATCGAATGATAAAAATCTGCAAATTTTGTTATCTTTGAGTTTCAATAGCGCCTTAGCAAACTGTTTTTGAATAGAAATAATATGGGCTAAAAAATTCAATTTTCGTCTCAGGAATATGTTATACTAATTTATACCGATATCTAGGGGGCAAATTTTACCCCAAAAATGTAGTTCAGGATGTGCTGATCCGATTTCAAAATTTTGCTCACCAGTTTAAAGTCCTTTTCACTACCTTTAAAATAAGGTGAAACTCAATAGGGGTTGCTGTTTAAAAATGTTGGGGTGGCCATCCCCCAGAACATCACCAAAGTGCAAGAAAGTTGTGAACCATCTTGTAATATAGTTGTAATTACTCTGTAGGTATACCCAAATTTTCATTTATTTTTTTTCACTCTTTCATAAGTTATAGGTCCATCCCGGGACTTTTGGGAAACCCTGTATAAGAAAAAATAAGAATAGTTTGTATTTTAAATTAATTGTGTATGGTTGATGGAATTAGGACCAAAGAAAAACTCTATTGATTGATTCTTTATTGTAGCGACTAGTTTCGATGGTTAATTTCCATCTTCTTCAAGCTACAAAAATATAGTTACACTTAAAGACAGTTTTTGCTAAATATAAACATTCATATAAAAAAAATACATAAAATTGTAAATGTTTTAAAAAAATACAATATAAAGTTAGCCCCTTACAACTTACACAAAGTTAACAGAACTTTTACTAAATTAAAAGATCCAATACCTAAGAAATGTAATTCAAATGTAGTCTATAAAATCCCGTGTAGAGACTGCGATAGGTTTTACATTGGTCAGACTGGACAACTTTTACTGAAGCGATTAAAACAACACGAGTATGACTGCAACCCTAAAAATGAACATAAAACTAATAAAACAGGTCTGGCTCAACACCACTTCAGCACCAACCATGTATTTAATTTTACTAAAGCTTCTATTCTAGTTAAGGAAAGTAATTTCAAAAAAAGGTTAGTAAATAAGTCTATACAAATTAGGAAAAACACTAATAACGTTAATTTGAAAAGTGATATGGATAATTTGAGCCACATTTACAGGGGCTTAATCAAAAAGACTTAGGCAATATAATATACTCATTGAAAACAGAAAAAAATTTATTTTGTTAAGAGATGGCGTATTGTAAAATATTTATGTTAAAATATGTAATTCCTGTATTCCTTGTTGTAATCTAAGTTGGTGCAGATAGAAGCACGACGTGAAACGTGGTTAAATATCGTAATTAATGGTCTTGTATTTACCAAACTGGTGGGATGCTAATTTTGAAAAGTTCAACCAAAATTCCTGAACCTAATAATAGTTTTAATCTGACAATATTGATAATACTTTAAAAAGGGTAACTATAAGTTTCTTTCTCTCTTTCTTGCCTCATTACTCATTATAACTCTTTTTATTCAAATTTGGATGATTTTAATTGTTTTATGTGTCGTAATATTTTATGATTTGTATTGACGCTGATTATGTATTTTTTTTATATGAATGTTTATATTTAGCAAAAACTATCTTTAAATAACTATATTTTTGTAGCTTGAAGAAGATGGAAATTAACCATCGAAACTAGTCGCTACAATAAAGAATCAATCAATAGAGTTTTTCTTTGGTCCTAATTCCATCAAACATACACAATTAATCTTAATAAGGACGTCAACAAAACAATATGAATATTGTATTTTAAAATTACTCTCATCTAACCTAACCTAACCTAACCTTTTTTTTGAGGTTGTTTGGGAAATCTTTTAAAGACACGATGGGCTCGAATATACTACGTTTCTATGCCCAAAGTAGTCTGGGATTCTCTCAGATTTTAAGCATACCCAGTAAAACCCTTATTTCTCACTCCCTGGCTGTTGGCCGGCACGATCTTACGGTATATCTTCAGCCAACAACCTGCCTAATCCTCCCGTCCGGGCCATCCCCTTCTTACATCGTCCTACTTTTTCACGTACTTTTTCGTTACCCTACATTGTGTTCGTAGCACCTACGCGTCCGTCACTTTTCTTTAACCTAGCAAGCCCCGAGGCACGGCTTGCTAGTGTTCACCCAGCACCTACCTACACTGACACTGTCGCCCTGCTCCTCGAGAGGTCCCGCTTCAGGGACTTCCGCCACATCTCCCGCATTTTCAGTACAAACAGGAGCGCCACCATCGCCAGTGTGGCGTATCCGGAGATAGCAACCTCCATTGGCACCTTAGTTGCGTTTTCCTCCACGATGAACTGGGAGTTCACCACCACAGTTTCGCTCACATCTGATTGTTTTGATTGAGTCTTCCCCATTGTTTCCGTATGCTTCTTGCTCTGAAACTGCCCGCCTTCGCCTTCTTCAATTCCGCAATTCGCAGTGTGGTTGCGAAAACGCCTTCGTTGCTGCGTCTTGTGCTCTACTTCTGCGAGCAACGGTCAGCATATCGCAACTTTTTTTGCGAAAGCCGTTGTTCCTGCTCTGCAGCACAGCCATCATTGCGCTGTCCTCCTTCTGGTGGACCTTGCACCTCCTCATCAGCCTGCCTTTTCTGGTCAATGCGCGCCCCATTTCCCCTCATTAATTAAAAAGGATGAAGAAAGGGGCCACCTGACTGTTTGTTACTCCAAACTAAAGGCACCGGCTGATAAAACCACGCCTGCAGTCGCTTACACAGATAATTTGTTTGGGTTATCTATTAAAATAACCCAACAATTAGCTGACGAACTCATCTCCTTTGTCGGCCCCTGACCCACTTACGCGGCCCGCCGGCGCCGTCAGCGTCTCACTGTGCTCACTTACGCGCGGCCTTGCCTCGCCTCCTCAGCTGCTTTGTCAGCTTTTGTCTTTCGCGTCGGCTAATGTTTCCAAGCACTTACTATTAGCCTAACCTAACCTAACCTTTTTTTTGGTGAGTGAAAATGCATCATGCACATCCAGCTTTTGATTCTAATGAACCGGGTAGTGTGGGACTCTAACACCACTAAAAACACTCTAGTCCAAACTGTCTAATATTAAGACTGGACTAACTTTCCCTATTATTAACGAGATCAGCTTTCGCCATTCTTCAATTAATAATAGTCACTTCTTCTCCCCTTGATTCATAATAAACAAATAATAAAACAAATAAACAACATTATGAGACTATTAACTTCATAAACAATAAATAACAGAATAATCACCAATAATTATAACAATAAACGATAATAAATGAAGTCAAATAATAAAAAATATATTTTAAGTTAATCAAGGTCTAAATTATATTTGCAGATTGTCTTAATCTTTCTTCATTTTCTTTAATTGATATTATTTTATGTATAAAATCTGAGATAAGAGACCAATTATTTTTGTTTAATAGCATAATATCTATTATGCTGTTTTGTAAATCGAATCTTAATTTATGCCATTTATGACAATGAAAAGCAGTGTGTTCGGCAGAATCAATTTCATTGCAGTATACACATAAATTACTATCAATAATTTTAAATTTATGGAGGTAATATTGAAAACAACCATGGCCAGATAAAAATTGGGTTAAATGAAAATTATTTTCTCCATGTTTTCTATTGACACAAGAATCTATATTTTTGATAAGACGTTTTGTCCATATACCATAAGTTGTATTAGAATCCCATTCTAATTGCCAATTATGAAAAGTTATCAATCTAAGTTCCTTTTTATCTATATTATCTTTCAATCTTTCAATTATTAGAAAATGAATTGGAATTATACCTGCAATAACTTGGATAGCTACAGTACTAACTGTTCTATAAGCACTTGCAATTCTTAATGCCAATTTTCTCTGCGGTCTTTCTATTAGATTTTTGTATTTTTTAAATTTAGAATAATGTCCTCAAATCTGTGAACCATATAAAATTATGGAATTTACCATTGAAAAGTAAACCTTCCTTTTGCTGTATTTAGCTCCTCCTGTATTAGGTAAAATTAAACTTAATGCAGAAATAGATTTCTCAGCCTTATCAACAGTTTTAGAAATATGATAACTATAATTTAAATTTTGACCAATCCAGATTCCCAAATATTTAACACATTTTTTATTGATAATAGAAATGTTATCAATATCTATGTATTTCAAAATTTTTAAAACTGTTCCCACCTTCCAAAATAAGCAATTCCGTTTTTTGAGGTGCCAAAGTTAAACCGTTATCCTTCAACCATTTCATAATTAAATAAATAGACCATTCAACACTATCCTTTATATGCGTTTCATTGACATCTGAACATATGACTCCCAAGTCATCAGCAAAGCCTATTAAATCAATATTTTGTGGTAAATTTAATCTTAAGATGTCATCATAATAAATATTCCAGAGCAATGGACCCAAAACAGAACCTAGTGGTACACCGCAACTCATATTAAAAAATTCATAATCACCAACATTAAAAATTCTGTCTTTAAAGTAATCACAAATCAGATTAATTAAATGTGAGGAAATTTTTCTTCTTTTCAAGGTATTAATTACTTCATTCCAAGGTACGCTATTAAAAGCATTTTTTACATCTAAAGTAACTAAGACAGAATATTTATTATTTAATTTAGCAGGTTTAGCAATATCTACAACTTTTTTAACAGCACCTATCGTTGAAAGGCCCTCTCTGAAACCAAACTGATTAACATCAAGACCTTGACCATCATTTAATTCATTTAAGAGTCTTCTATTAATAATCTGCTCAAATAATTTATCAATTTTATTCAACATACAAATAGGCCTATAAGCTTTAATAGATGGATTTGAAGAAAGTTTCTCCAATAATATTAATTTACATTCTTTCCATGATTTTGGAAATTCGCATTTCATTAATAAATTATTAAATATTGGATTTAATAAATTAGGTCTTTCTTTAGCAATCAATTTCACAATTTCAGGTTGTTTATAATCTGGACCAGAAGCTTTTCCAGGTTTAATTTTACTACCCGCAAAAATAATTTCATCATCAATACAAAGTGGAATATCATTTATAACAAAATTTAAAATTGGCCAAATAGATAATTTATGTTTGGGAAATAAATTCTTAGCAATAATCATTTTTTCAGAATCAGTTAAAGATATCGGCGATTAAAAACCTAATCTCCCCATTACTAATTTATATCCAGTTCCACATAAATTGTTATCTAAATCAGAGCATAGCTTGTTCCAAGAATTCTTTTTAGCATTTTTAAAGGTAATTTTTAGATTTTTTTTGTTGATTTATAATTTTCTAAAATTAAATCATAATCAACATAGGTATTAGAATTATGTTTGAATCTGGTTAGAGATCTTCTTGCTTTAATGCATATGTTTCTTAATTCTTCAATTTTAGGGTTCCACCAATGAGTACTCTTATTGCCATTATAATTTTATATTTTTTTCTTAAAAGTTTTATTCATAGAATCAATTAATATTTTATTAAAAGATTCTGCTGTACTAATATCATTAGAATTTGACATACTTTTTGTGAATCTCCGTCAAACTCTCAGCTAGCTTTGTGTTCCTTAACTGAAAGCTGAATTTAAAAAAAATAAAAAAAGAATAAAACTAACTTGAAATAATATTGATCAAAATTAGATAACTGAAACCAACTCGAATTGATTTTGAAAAGGAATTTTCTAGGTCCTTTTTGGAGCACAAAGCAATTTGACGTCACAATTTTCTAAACACGAAATAAAAGAAAACAAATAAAAACTTAAAACTTGCTGAGATGGAAACTCTATGTTCTCGACAGAAAATGAAGAGAGATAAAATGAATCTTAGGACACTTACCTTTATTGTTACTTATGCTCCAATAATTCACAATTCGATAATAATCACTTAAATTTTAGAGGAGGATAAAGGATATTTTTTAAATAAAATTGTCAAAAATATAGAATAAAAGCAAATTATACTATATTTATTCAAACCAAAAAAAAATGAAAATAAAATAAACAGTTGAACTAAAGTGACGATTAAACTTTATTTAAATGAATAAACTCAAAATGAGAAACTGATTGATCTCAAAATTTATAAGGATTTATTCTGACTTTGAACAAAACAAAACAACGAACGACTCGAAAAACTCTACGAATGCTTTTTAAGGGTGAACGTGAACTCACTAAATTTTCAGTTCCCCGTGACTTTATAGATTTTTGAAAATACCTAAACAACCCTAAGATGACGTAACATGATGGACGTTTCAGGAACTAAAAGTGGGAGAAAACCCCCAATCTTAATTCCTGATTGGTCCATCCAGTTCCCACGAAAGTTACTTTAAACCCCTCTCCTTACTTAATAGAGGGTTGCTAAGTAAGAACAACGGGTTGCCTAGGATGAATCTCTACGCGTAAAAGAAATTAATTTGAACTGATGATAGAATAAATCCTTACATTATAATAATATCTTAATAAACTAATTCTCTGAACACCAGAGATTTTAACATAATTTTTCTCAAAATTAAACTTATAAATAAAAGGATTCTATCGAGAATACGTTGGCTATTATTTGACCTTATAGAAGACGGAGAATTTTAATTCAATACTAATGTTTAAAGATGACGTTTTGAAATATATTAATTAAAATTTGCTTTGAACAAATGAATTTATTTTCTTATTTTATTGTACAATAAAATAAATTAATTTCTCATGTTTTCGCTGGTGGTCCACTCGACCATACCAACACATGGTGTGAAAACTGAAATTTAACAACTTTATTATTATTTCCTGCAATTGGGTATACGAAATGCAGCAAAAACAACAAAAAAGCTTTTAAGAAATAAATACATAATCCATGAATTACATATCGGACCGTAATTTGAAATAACCCGAATGTTGAAAAAAAAACATTCTTCGTTATGACGATTCTCCCTTTTATAATACACAGGCCAAAATATTCTCCCTAGAGAACATGCACACTAGCAATAAAAATAAACCTACGCTTAAATTTTAAACAAATGTTCAATAAACACAATCTAAAGAAGTATGGTCACAGCTGGAATTAAAATAATGCCAATTGGATAATTGATTTGAGCAATGCCAATTTTGCATTATTTACATTTTTGAAAATTTATCAATGAAATTCTTAAAAAGATTTTTGTTAAGATGCCATCCAT
This sequence comes from Stenus bimaculatus, assembly GCA_963971135.1. Lineage (NCBI taxonomy): Eukaryota > Metazoa > Arthropoda > Insecta > Coleoptera > Staphylinidae > Stenus > Stenus bimaculatus. Next base: position 42,694,651 of record OZ020181.1, read on the forward strand.
TAATATTACCTGATTTATTATCAGATGAGATTTTTAAAGAATTCGAGGACAAGTTAAAATAAATATTATTGTGATCTGAAAGATTTTCTAAAGTTGAAACATTCCAATTTGATAAATTATTAATAATGTTTGAAGAACATAAAGTTAGATCAATATAGGATGATGCACCATTATTTCTTTCAAATGTAGGGATATTACTATTATTTAGAATTATTATATCATTTTCATAAATCCATTCAGATAATATATTTCCTCAGTTATCATTGATATAAGAGTTCCAAAGAAATGATTTGGAATTAAAATCACCTGCAATAATAATATTTTTTATATTTCATGTGTAATCCCAAATTAAACAAATAAATTTCTATTGAGACGTTAGGAGAAATATAACAAGAAAAAATTCTAAAGTTATCAATTTCAATACTAACGAAACCATCAACAATAAATTGATTTTTGAAAGGAAGATTTTTAGGGAAATAAAATGCAGCTAGATTATTAGAATCACAAAACCATTTATTAGAGGATTTCGTGGTTAATGGATTCGGTTCAGCAATAAGTGGTAAGTCTATATCACCAACATCACAATTATGACGAAGTAGATCCGAGGCACATCTACTTTTATTGAGATTTATTTGGATTAATTTCATTTTTCTTGTTTGAATCTAATAATTGCCTCCGACTGTTTATACAATTACTAAAATTATGACCAGAAGTAATGCAAAGTGGGCAATGAGAAAGATTTGTACAATTTACAGAAAAGTCACCATCTTTACAACAATTCTTACACAGGCTTTTCCTATCTGGACCATCACAAAATCTTTCAAGATGATTATATGACAAACACTTATTACAATTATTAAATCTTTCAAAAATAAGACAATTTGAGCAACCAATTTTTATTTAATTGTTCAAAAGGGCAAGATTAGCTTTGTCTAAATCCATGCTTAGTGTAGCATTTAATTTATTATTAGATATAATCTAATAGAAGTTATTTCATCTTCATTTATATTAATATTATAATTACTATTTATTGCATTAATAATATCAATTTTATTTGTGTCCAGATCCATCTTTTTAATGTGAATTATTTTCTTTTTATTACTTTTATAAATTGCTTCAAGTCCTTCAATATTTTTGATAATGTAATCACACAATAAACTTGCATTTCCACTTTTTATTATTAAAAGTAAGCCATTATTTTTAGTTTTTCTATAATAATTTAAAGTTATCTTGTGGTCCGAAAGGTTAATATTCTTTTTTGAAAAATTTAATAAATCTTGATATGATCTACCATAATTTTTAATTATAATAGCTTCTTTTTTTGAATTAGAAATAATTCTGTTATTTAAAGAGAAATCAGAATTTTTTAATAACTTCATATGATCAAATTTATCAGATTCGGACATAATAGAATCAATAGGGTTAATCTTGGTAACCAAATTATTAACATCCTCAATAAAGCCATTAGAAAGAGATTTATCGGACAATTTCAATTGAATCCGCATTTTATTATTATTTTTGAAATTGAAAGTATTCAAAGATTTCTTATTAAACTTTTGAGGATTGTAATGTTTAGTAGAATTATTTGACATTGTATTATCATTTAAAATATCAGAAATATTCAAATTATCATCAGGAGAAGAATCAAACTCATTATGTAATATTTCATCATTAATAAAGCAATTAGTAATATCATTATTTTCTTCCGAAATACAAACATTATCAGATTCTTCATTAATAGTATTAGTTAATACAGATTCATTTTGAAAAATTAGAGATAAATTTTTAATTTTAAATTCTAAAACATTCCTCAAGTCCAAATTTATTTTTTCCAAATGACTATTTTGTTGATTCAATAAGAATAAATGTTCCTTAATTTCAATAAAAGATTTTTTAATCTGTTTATGTACATTTCTGGTTGATTTTATAAAGTTGTCCAATACAATAATTTCATCATCTAATTTTGAAGAAGTTTTTAAAATAAAATCCTTAACTTTAATCAAGTCATCAACATAAGATGTTTCATTAATGGATATATTATCTAAATTCTAAATTGACAGATTGATCAATATCTAAATTCTTCTTTATATTTTTGGGCATGATATTTATAATAGGTAACTGAATAAGATTTGTTAAATTCAATGACAGTGAAAGCAGAAATATCAAAAAAATTTCCACTTGAAAGAACATTGACAGTTGTCAAAGTGACAGATGACAGATGTCAAAACTGACATACACCTGTCAATGTATGGCAGACAGATGTCAAAATGTCAATCAATGTAAGAATATGTGTGAATATGTGGTATAAATTCAAAAAATTGTTATATTAGCTCTCACCAACGATGCCTCTCAGATCTTAAACAACCAAAATGTAGCCCATCATTACCACTATCAATCTATCAGAAATCATCAATTAAATCGACTTAAAACCAATGAAATTCCAATATTATTTACGGAGGCCAACCCAAATCGTGCTTACGCAAACGTAACCTAACCTAACCTAGCCTAGCGTCCCCTACCCTAACCTAACCTGTGATTTTGAGCAAGCTGCAATGTTAGCTATTAAGGATGCCTACCCCGATATTCAAATTAATGGTTGTTTATTGCATTTACTAAAAAAAAATATGAAAAAACAAATTTCATCAATGGGACTCATGCAGACTTATAAAAACGATGCAGATTTTGCATTACATGCCAAAATAATAACATCATTGGCATTTGTTTCAGAGGATGGTTTAGATGAAAGCCTTTACCTTTACCAAACGAACTGAGCCCAGTTTTAAATTGGTTCGAAGACACCTATATTGGGCGACCAAATAGACGTGGAAATGGAAGAAATGTCCCATTATTTTCGTGGTCAATTTGGAATGTTTATTTGAGGACTCTAGATGGTTCGGATAGAACAAGTAACCACGCAGAAGCTGCTCACCGTCGACTTCAATCGGAACTTGGAATGGACCATCCAACCATATGGAAGCTAATAGATGGACTTCATAAGGTACAAAGAGGTCGTAATATTTATTACGAGTCTCTTGTTGCTGGAAATTTACCACCTACCAAACTTAAAAAGTATCGGGATGCAGATGCCAGAATCCTACGCCTGGTCCAAGATTACTATAACAGAAATAAGCTAGAGTATCTTAGGGAAATTGCTCATAATTATCAAATGGGACAATAATAGTATTTTTAAAATTAATATTATTTTATTTTTTTCTTTATACATAATATATTTTTTATTTTATTTTTATGGTAATACTATAATATTGTTTGTCTTGGTAATAAAATAAATTTAATTAGCACTTATAACTTACTTTATTCTATGTAACAAACTAATCCCTGCGCCAACTTGGCTGGCGCCGAGTTGGCTCGCGCCGAGTTGGCCTCGCCGAATTGTCCCATTCCGAGGAAAATACGGGGTGTCGACGAAACTAGGGCCAGCTCTGTAATTTCTTTATTTATGAAAATATTTATTTGAATTTTAGTATATTATATTGCATAAGAAAACGCATTTATTGAACTAAGAAAAATTTAAATTTCGGTTTCACCGGAAATGACATCAACTTTCTTATTTTAAATCTAACACCCTATTTTTTGTACTTATTAAACATTGGTAAATTCCAAATATATTTATGACAAAAAAAACTTTTTTCTGAACTTTAAAAAAAAATTTGGATTTTTTTTTAAATATTTTTTTTAATAAAATCTATTGAAACTACTCTTAAATAATTTAAATGGCTAAAATAAATTGGAAAGTATGAAATTCATTGAGCAGTTTTTGAGAAATTAATTTTCATAATTTTTAAAATGCTTTTTTTTTTTTCAAATGGCATGATAGTGGTGCCATCACCCATGTCGATGAAGGATTTTTTTTTCTTATTATAGTGATACACAACATGTAGGTATAAACCTCAAGTGTATTTACTCATTTGAAAAAATAAAGATATTTGCAAAAAACGCATTTTAAAAATTATAAATATTAATTTCTCAAAAACGGCCGAATACATTTCATAATTTACAATTTATTTTAATTATTTAAATTATTTAAGAGTAGTTTTAGTAGATTTTTTTTTAAAAACTTACCAAAAAAAAATTGTTTTGAAAGTTCAGAAAAAAAATTTGTTTTGTCACAAATATACTTGGAAATTACCAATGTTTAATAATAGTTCAAAAAATTGGATTCAAAATTTCGACTTTATTTGCTCATAACTTCCGAACCCATTCGAAAAAACAAAAATCCCTACGCGCAACCGTTTGTAGAAAGTAGAAATTATTCATTTAGCCCCATTTTTGAACATTTTATTCATAATTATTTTTCGAAGTGTTTCCCTGCTTCGACAAATTTAAAATTCGTGCTCCGCTTAGAATCAATGATGCATTTCGATATTTTAAAATCAGACGAAAAACACCCTATGAACAAAAGCGCACATGGAAAAAAGCACACAGAGAAAAAAGCGCACACGGAAATAGGAGCACACGGAAAAAAGCGCACATTCCGGTTGCATCATGAAGAGGGATGCGGATTCTAAGCGGGGTTCGAAATTTAAATTTTTCCAAGCACTCTAACACTCGAAAATGGTCGATTTTTCTTGCTTTTTTACAATTTTCGCCGGCGTCAACTTTGAAAAATCGCACACCCGTCCGGTTTTAAAGAGAAGCGACGAAATTTGGCCCGATTTATTCTCAAATCCTGGGGATGGACCAAGGCCATTTTTAAGTCTCCAGGCGCGACGGTGAGGCGTAGCGGTGTCGGAACGCCGATTGTACAAATCTAGCGTTTTCTCGGGCGACAAAAGTGCTCAAACTGTGCGGCTTCGCTAAGAAGATCGGCAAGTGAAAAAAAATCGTGTTTTTTATTCCTAATCTACATACAAGACTTTGCCATGAAACGGGCGCTTTTTTTGATATCTCAATTTTTTCTGTACTTTTGGCGCCCTCAAATTTGTGGTTTAAAATAAGTGCTTTTTTGACGCCGACTTTGAAAATTCTTAACTTTCGATTTAGACCTCCTAGAGACGCCGAATATTTTTTATTCGCCTCCCCACTTTGTTCTTTACAACCAAAAAAATCGGCATTTTTCAATTTTACTCCTGGACTTTGAAAAAAGATCGCGAGTAATATGTTCAAAAAATGGGGCTAAACGCGGTAAGTTGGGTGTACTACTTTTGGACCCCAGTTTCCAAAAATGACTACATTTTTCTACACTATCGTATAAAGGAATAAGTTATGTCGAATTAAATTCGAAATTTCGATTTCAGTCGGGCGATTTTTTAACCGATTTCCTATTTCAAAAGCTTACTCGAATGTACATTTCGATCTGAAACCGCCCAAGCGTAGGATTTCTTGAATTTCGATAAAATAACGAAAAAATATTTTTTTTAAGATCGCATTTAAAAATGTCGCTATTTTTGACGCGTTTCGGTCTCATCAACCCCCGAAAATCTATTTCACCCCCACGTTATATACCTTCTCTGAAAGCTTTAAATGTACACTTTACGACAAATAAAAAGTCACTTTGCTGTCTCTTTTCGTTTTTGAGTTATCACTGAAAATGTAGCTAAAATAAGCAAAATCTCCGTTTGGAGCCAAAATTTCGGTCTGAAATTTTTCACTTTTCACAAAATAATTAATATCTTCGAAACTATTAGCACCACCGAGATCTTAAATAGATTAAATTTTGTAGCGTCACCTCCTCCAGCAAATTCCGTGAATATTTTAATTATTGGCTTAAAATTTCGCCCTCCAGAGCCATATATGTACCAAAATTGTCCCAAAATTTGCAAATTTTTTCCAAAAAAACTATTTAACCGATTTATATATTCTTTAAAACGCGTCTGTCCACGTTGTTTATTTTTGGAAAAAAATTGAAACCGGTAGCTTGTATAGTTTTCGAGAAAAAAATAAAAACCGATTTCCATTAAGAATTTCAAAATAGACCCCGCAAATGAAAGATAATAACAAATAGATGAAATGTAGGGGTTCATTTGTCCTGTACACCCCCCCCCCCCAAATTATACTCCCCAAAAACTCAAAAAAATCAATTTTTTAAACTAAAATTATTAACTTTTAAATTGTTAATTTGCACCCTTGTTAATTATACAATTTTTATAATTTTTTATAGAAAATTTACTAAATAATATGTCATATTTGCACCAAAATGAATTGGGCAATAATATCAGGGAAATAATAATTATTATTTCCCGTCGTCATTGGCAATCAATTAAGGACAGTAAAATCTAGATACGCACCTTCAAACAACATAATAATGACACATTTATACTATTGGGAGTGAAAAAATAAATTTGACTTAAAATCAAAATTAGTCAAAATGCATTAGCAATGAAATAATATAAATAAATAATAGTAGTATTTTTTTAGGGATAATATACATACAGGGTGATGATAAAGTTCGGAACAAAATTCGTAAATGCCGTATTTAATTTTTTTGAGAAAATCGCTCGGACAGGTCAATTTTAGTTTTTAAAATGCCATCTCTTGATATTAAAAAAGTCTAAATGACGTCACTTTGGATTTTGCAATGACGTCATCATCGATTTTTTTAAACGGAAACCCCCACTTTTTTAAATCGTTTTTGAAAGACTTCATGTCACTTAATGAAAGATATAAAAACAGGATTATATTTATATTACGATCATTATTAATTATTTCTATGAGAATGTGCGCTTATTTCCGTGTGCGCTTTTTTCTGTGTGTTTTTTTTTCCGTGTGCGCTCTTTTCCGTGTGCGCTTTTTTCCGTGTGCGCTTTTATCCATGTGCGCTTTTTTCCGTGTGCGCTTTTATCTGTGTGCGCTTTTTTCCGTGTGCGCTTTTATCCATGTGCGCTTTTTTCCGTGTGCGCTTTTTTCTGTGTGCGCTTTTTTCTTGTGTGCATTTATGGGTGTTCGCTTTTTTCTGTGCGTATTTATCGTGTGTGCTTTTTTCTGGTCACCAAAAAAAACACCCTTTCCGTTCCATACGGGACATATTCAAGGCATATTAAAAATATAATTATTTTTAATTTTTGCAAAAACCAGAACGTAGTTTTGAAAGGGCGCGTGCATCGTGCATAAAAATTTAATATATCAAAATTATGGTCGAAAATAAATTTCTTAAAAATTTATTTCTAATTCCTGCGATACTCTTAGTGATGGGCGATACGGCAGGCGACAATAATTTATAACGGCATGGTAGGGGTCCACTTTGAGCAGATCGTGTAAGCATCGTAAGCATGCATAAATTAAGATTGGGACTCGACACAAATTTATTCTAATTCCGAAACGATATTAGCAGCGTCCTGTGCTGGGACTATGATAAATAGAAATGATAGTAAGATCCTGTCCTTGTTGATACAATATAGTAAAGAATCCTGGGGCGAGGACAAAAAAACATCACATTTACTAAACCTCTTTTATTCTGCGACTAGTTTCGGAAAAATATCATTTTTTCCTTTCTCAAGCTAAAAACATGGTATACATTTATGTGTTTTTTTGTTGTTATATACACACCTTTAAAATAGTTGGTAAAGTAAGTTGTAATAAACATTATAATTTTTCGGAAGTGTGGGCACAAGATAGCTGTCGTCTTAATTATATAATCTACAGGTTTTATACAATTATTACAAAGTTCACAAATACATAAGGTAATTAACACTGACATTTTTTATTATTTCATCATACAAACCTTTAACTTAAGTTGAGTAATGCATGATATGGCTCATGTAAATCATGTATGTCTGTTTTTATATTCACATTGTTTTTAAACTTTTTTACATTAATCATTTCACTAATTATCCTTTTCTTCAAAATGCATTCTCTATCTAATATTGATACCATCTCAAAGTCAAAATCATGGTTTTCTATAAAGTGGTGTAAAGCCATGCCGGATTTGTTATTTTTGTCTTTGTTTTTGTGTTTACAGTCATATTTGTGTTGTTGCATCCGAGCTTTTACATGTTGGCTTGTTTGGCGGATATACATTTTATCACACCCTAGACATGGTATCTTATACACGACATTAGATTCTAATTCTATTGGTAGTTTATCTTTTATTACGCTATATAAGTTTTTTCTTTTATTTTTGTTATGCATTGCTAATGTTAGTTTGTATGGTTAAAAAATCCTATTTATTTTCTCTGAAATACCGTGGGTGTATGGAAACCTTAAGTATACCGGGTGGAAATGAAACTAGGGCCACCCCTGGCATTTCTTCATTTATGGAAATAAAAAATTAAAATTTTAGTATATTATATGATCTAAGATTGGCTGGATTTCATTACTAGTGGGAATATTTGCTGTTGGATGGCAATCGACTTTGTCGGATTTGTGTCACATTTTGGGGTTTCGCCATTTTGCAAAAGGCATGATGATGCTTAATCTTGAATCATCCTTCGAATATTAACACCGATCCTTTTAGTTTTCGTTGTATCGCAGACAAACACCCCGTTCTTGAAGAGGAATTATATATTTTTATCGAAGGCCATTTCCATCTAAGGTAAATTTTGGAAATAGTGTAAACCATGTGGACTTAGGTTTTGACTTTTAGGCCTTTTTGTATTGGGTCGCTCTTTTGATTTTCTGGATTTTAAACCCTTTGATGGACATTACTTTAGTCTTCATTGCGAGGGTTTTAAGTGGTTGTGTTGGGAAAAATCCGAAGGTGCACTCAATTGGAGTTTTTGTAGCTGACAAAGGAGCTGAGTGGATGGTGGTTATTCTGGGAGCTGTTGTGCAGTTTTTATTCGGAGCTTGTGAAGTACCAGAGCCACTTGGCATCATATTCTCGTCAGCTAAAGGTGGGAAATTTCCTTTTGTTACGCTCTTGTGATTATCTGTTTAGTTTTGTTAATATTCAAGTCAAGTTACGAATTTAAATCCCTTCAGAATATTTAGCGCATTTGATATAGGCGCATTAATTTGAGTATTTTAAAATTTTATTAATTGTGTGGTTCCTTAAACCGTTGAATTTTCGATCAGAGGTAATATAGTCACACTTAGTGGTATCAATACTTTTCATTACTTGGCCAATTATCGGAAGTCATTATTAATTCATATTATTATTATTTAAATCTTAATTGATATTGAATACCTTTTGGTATCTTATTGCTACTGGAGAGTGTCTCTCATGATATTGCGAGGGGAGCATAAGCTTATGGTACCTATAATTATCATTATTTGTTTATTTAATTATTTAAAAATCTTTACCAGTGGTCATAACAATACTACTAGTAATAAATTGTTTCACCTTTAGTTTACAATATACGGCGGTACTCGTGTTTGGTACCATTCATTTTATAATCTACCTGCCATAGAAATGTAAGTAATCATACAAACACGAGGCGCCCTAATTTTAGATATTTTATTGAATACAACCCAGCCCTTCTCCACTTATATGCTGGCGGCTGATTACTTAACAAATTACAACAAATTGTCTAAAGGTTAATTTGGGAATTTAATAAATATTTTTCTACATTAAAAGAAGTTTTAATTATTTCTTTCTCCTTCTGCGTCTCAGGCTGAGGTTTAAGGGTGTTACGTAACCATCTTGAAATATTGTATGTACAGCTTACTACCGGTCTGTATGCAATGTTGGTTTTGTGAGTTTTCCTCAAACCGTAAAGTCGTGGTGGTACCGAATTCTATCTTGTTAGTTGTTTTTTTAGTTGTGTCGTTTATGTAACCTTCATTTGTAGTTGCTTAACCACTTCATTAGTCAACCTTTGGTACTTGTTCGTTGGTCCTTATTCAGTACTTGATATATATTAACATTACTATATAAACAACAGGTTAATGGCTTATTCAGACAACTTTATTACACAAACTTTACATCAATGCTAACGTTTCGGCCTACAGTCGTGGCCTTCCTCAGAGCTACAAAAACATAAAACAATATTGAAAACATACAATCATAGCCTTCAAATACTATTAAATAAATAAATTGACAGTCACTTACAATTTTTAACCATCACAATACAAAAATATTAAAATGTATCAAAATTACAAAATCTCACCTATGATGATGTCATAGTGTAATCCGTCGACAAAGGTAAAACATTCGTATGGCTAATGAAAATAATTACAGTCTTGTAGGTGTTAATTACATACATGGGCAACACGTGCTTAAACATAACCTCACTAACCAGAGAGATGGCGTTCAAATCATAGAGCAATCCTAATGGCTCGGACCACAAACTACAATTTTTTTAAACGTCACATAGAACATTACATTCTAAATATATATACAGAGTGTTACCTATACACCAAGTGTCAAATAACAATATATATATTTATTATTACTTATAATATAACAAGTGAATCAAACAAGTTGAAACCAGATAATATCTAACACTTATTTAAAACATTACAGTAGATCTGGCTGAGATTTTCTGTATCTACACGGAAGTTCACACATTTATTTTGTTTAATAAACAACATTTCGCTTATCATTCTTTTTTGATAATTATTTTCCATGCCTAATATTTCCACCTCCTCAAAATTAAAGGTATGTTTAGATTGGTTGGCATGATAAACTAAGGCAGTAACACCTTCACTATTATCATTTAATTTTTTCACGCTACATTTATGTTGTTGTATTCTTTTTTTAAGATACTGTTTGGTTTGTCCGACGTAACATAGGTTACAGTTAGAGCATGGAATTTTATAGACCACGTTGGACATCATATCTTGGTCTGACTTATCTTTTAAGCAGGTAAAAATTCTGTTGATGGAGAATGAATTGTATGGAGCTAATTTAATATTGTATTCTTTAAATATTCTATTAAGTTTCGGAGTCACACTAGGTAAGTTAACAAATCTACTATATACAACATTATCCGCCACACGTACAATTCGTTCTGCATCACGTGAACAACACAGAATACAATTAATTAATTTACTAGGATAACCATTATTTCTAAGAATATCTTTCAATATATCAAAATTCTTTTGGTGAAATTTATCATGACTTAGATTTACAATTCTATGTTTAAATTGTTTGATCACACCAATTTTTTGTGAGAGAGGGTGAAAAGAATTATAATTTAGACACCTATTTGAATTGATTGATTTTCTATACCAGTCAACGTCCAACACCATATCATCACTTCTAATAAGAAGTAAGTCCAAGAACGGGAGTTTATTATCTGTCTCTAATTCACATGTAAAATTGATTTTTTCATGGATGCTATTGAAAACATTTAAGGTAGACAAAACTTTGTCTCTAGGTAAGATTAAGAATATATCATCCACGTAAATCTTAATAAGAAGGATTTTAAACGGAATTGATAGAATGCTTTGGCTCAGTATGTAATTCATTACTATTTCCGCCAGGATAGGTGAAGCAGGATTCCCCATTGCTGTCCCATCTAATTGTTGGTAGAATTTACCTTGAAATGCAAAATAACTGGAATCAAAAATATATCTAATGATGTCAATGAAATTTACCTTACTAATATTCGTGTGAGTAGCAATAGAATCCCATTCTGTATTAATAATGTCTAACACTAAATCTTTGGGTATGTTGGTGAACAACGATGTGACATCAAAGGATACAAGAACATACTCCTTTGGAATAACTAAATCTTTCAAACAATCAATTAATTCAAGAGAGTTCTTTATTTTAAAAGAAAACGAGGATGTAAACTCTTCCAAAGACCTATGAATTAACCTAGCCAGATTCACAGAAGGAGTTTGTAGGCAAGCCACCACTGGCCTTAAAGGGTTATTGGCTTTATGAATTTTCGGAAGCCCATAGATCTTCGGAAAATTGGAATTATGTGTAATTAGGTGTTTACCTTGAATTTTTGTGAGTTCACCCTCATTTACCAATTTCTTAACAATATTGTTGGACATTGTCTGGTATTTAGCTGTTGGGTTTGATTTTAATTCTTTATAAACATTCACATCGTTGATTAGAGCCATCATCCCCTCAACATACATGTTACGTTTCATTAGCACTGTGCTATTGCCTTTATCGGACCTAACCACAACAACATCATCATGTTTCTTAAGATACTCCTTTGCATTAAGGAAATCATTAAAAATTAAATCATTAACTCTATCGTTTATATTGTTATTCACCTTAGGTTTATGATCGTTATTAATTTCATTAGTAATTATGTTGGCGCATCTAGCTCTAATAATATTGGTGTCGACATTCAAATCGTTATTGATTCTACTAATCGCGAATTCCAAATCTTTAATTACATTATTAATTGGAAATTTCTGGGGTACGAAACTAAACTTAGGGCCTAAGCTCAATACATTCATGACATCCTTGGGGATATCAATTCCGCTAATATTTACACACCATTCAGGTTGTGTGTTATAAAAATTAACTCTAACATTATTTTTGAGGTTATTAAGCTTGTTCACATTAGTGGTTTTAGATTTCTTAAATAACGAATCAAAATCCTTTTTTAAAATAGACATTAAGATGTGGTAATCATTATATCTCACATTCTCCAAAATGTACTTCGTGACGTCCTCCTTATCCTTCCTGAACCTGTCCAATTCCCACGAGGTAATATCAATTTCCACATTCAGGATGCTTTTCATAAACTTATGCCTAATCGTATCCAACTTTTTATAAAACGGGTGGTTAGAGACAAGTAAAACGCTGATACATCCAATATTCCTGGTTATATGGTTGGGTGTAATATTATTTCTTCGGCATTCCAGTAAGAAAATATTTCTGTTATGTAAGCAGGCTATTCTCTTATTAATCTTTAACAATTTCTTGACTTCCATGTGTACTTGATTTCCATATGTCATATGAATTCTGTCTAAGAATGACATCTTGCCAATTTTGAATCAATAAGAAATGTTTAATGTCTGGATATTATTATATAAACAACAGGTTAATGGCTTATTCAGACAACTTTATTACACAAACTTTACATCAATGCTAACGTTTCG